>VZRQ01008204.1:34144-63374 GCA_013397975.1 Machaerirhynchus nigripectus
AGGGGGTCCAACGCCAGCCAGCGCGAGGGCCGCGGGGCTGCTCCATCCGGCCGTGCTGCGGGTGACCCGGGGAGGTGACCCGGAGCCGCTGGCGAAGGTCACCGGGATTGACGCCGCGCTCCAGTGCTCCTTGGTGGGGGCCGGGGCGATGCAGGGGCTCCCAGCCCACCAGCCCCACGTCGCCCCCGCGCTCACGGCTCATTGCGGTGCCGATGGCGTCACACGCCGCTTCCCGCCGCCTCTGACCCAGCGGTTTCCATGGCAACTGACAGCCCCGCATCGCTCTCGCAGTCACGGGCAACCCCCCAGCCCCACACCCGCTCCCGCAACCCCCGACCCCCCTCGGGCAGTCCCCCAGCAGCCGCTGCTGCAGCGCTTGGGCACCCGCGGGGTCGGGAGGGAGCGGGAGCATCCTCATCCTCATCCTCATCCTCATCCTCATCCTCATCCTCATCCTCATCCTCATCCTCATCCTCCCCCCGGCCCCGCACAGGGCTGCAGCAGGAGGGGCTGCCAGCCCCCACCTCATCAGCTCCGGCCTGGACTCTGCCTCGGCACCACACGTGTCCGGTGTCCCGACCTTTTCCGCTGGGGACAGCCTCTGCCAGGAGTCCCCGGCACGTCCCCGTGTCCCCGGGGTGAGCCCCAGGGGCAGGGCCCGGCTTTGTGACACACAAAGGGCTCAGCCCCGCTCCCGGCCCCGCCTCGGGGCTCGTTTTGCCCCCAGCCAAGGGTCCCCGATTTGGGGTTCCTGCTTCGGGGTTCCCGCTGGCAGCTAATTCCCTTTCGGCACCCAGCGGTGCTGAGGGCGTGCGGAAGACCGGGGTTCAGGGTGCTCACTCCGCAGGGAGCATCTTCCCCGGCTCCGGGCAGGAGCTGGAAGAGCCTTTTGGTGCGGACACCGCGCGCTCCCGCAGCCACAGCCTCCACTTTCCCTGCGTCAGCGCTTTCCCGTTAAAGGCAGCTTCAGGGAAGTTCCCTCCGCTGCCGGACACGACGCCCAGGCAGAGCCGGCCCGGGGTGCGGGAGGGCGCAGAGGCAGCCCCCGACACGGGCTGTGCTGTATCTGGGGCACGGCCCGTCCCAGGGCCAGGCTGGGGGGTTCTGCCGTGGGAAGGGGTGGGAGGGGAGAGCGGAGCCGGGGCAGGACGCGGCCCCCCCGGAGCTGCCGCTGTTCCCATGGGGACCCCGTCCATCGCTGTCACCCCGGTCGATCTTTCACCCGCGCCAGCAGCCGATCAGTGTCCGAGGGGCCAGGGAAGGGCACAGGGATGCCCGCGATGCACGCAAAGCCTGGGCTGGGCCCCAGAGAACTCAGGGAACCAAGCCCGGAGCGATGATCCTGCTCACTCCTGCGGGGCAGCAACGCATCCCCCTCAGCCGAGCTCTCACGGGCACAGGCGGAGAGGCAGCTGTTACAAATCGCATTAGCCTTTCACGGAACAACAGTGGTCCCTTTCAGCAGCCCCCGGCTCCGGCAGGACCCCCTCGGTAACCCTGGAGGCGGAGGGCTGTGCAAACGCCTGTGGAATACGCTGGAGCCTAATGCCAGCTCAGGTCAGAGGGATGGGGCCAGCAGAGCCACAACAGCAGCTCCAGGTGGGGATTGTGTCTCCCCCCAGGCCACCGTGACTTCTGGACAGGAGTTTGAGCAGAGCTGAGCATACAGGTAAGAACCAGATCCCTAAGGAACAATGTGCTCCTTAGGGAGCTCATGGAGAGAGATGGGAGTTGCACCTCCTCCCACAGGATGGAGAATGCCACATCCAGCCCCACAGCTACAGCACAGGACTACAAGAAAGGAGGGTTTGACTCAAAGTGGGTTATTTTTCACGGGTATTAGCCAGAACATATGGAAAGTTTAGGAACATGAAGTAACAAAGTGCTTGAGCGTGACATAGGCAGAGCATCAGTGAGGGCCTGACAGCCTCAGGCCTTGGGGCTCCAGCCTGGCACCGAGGGGCCGGAGGGCCGGACCCCATCCCATGGCTCCATGGAGACAGGGACACGCACGGCCAGCCCAGAGTGTGTGAAAAGTCAAAGTTATATAAAATGAGGCAGCTGGAATTACATGAGAAGGAAAAATCAGAAGCAAAACAGGCACAATAAAGAGGAGGAAGATCAGGAGTGAAGGATACAGAAGAATTTATTGAAAGCACAAGTACAGACTGGGCACCAACTGCTTCTACAATCTCAACAGGAAATAATGGAGCTACAGAAAGGTACAAAGGTTGTTATAAAATAGTTTTAATTTCATTTCTTTTTGCATTACAAACATTCTTTGAAAGAGGCAATGGAATTCTGATGGTGTGTACGCTTCCCCTCCCCACCCACCTTCCACAATACTGAACCTGGAATTGCTGTTATCAAAATATACAATACATCTGGTCACCATAAAAAACTGGGTTTTGCTGCCCCTCATGTCTTACAACAGGTATAAAAAAATTATAAATATGTACACCCTTAGTTACTCACATTCTTTACATGCAAACACAGGATCCGAAGGGAGCACCCGCCGTGCCGGGGGGCCTGGTTATCCCAACCCATCTGCGATTTGCAGAGGACACCCAGAGTGTCCCGGCCGGGGCCCGGCCCCGGGAGCCTCCCCAGAGCTGGGGAGGGTGATGGGGGGCACTGACCAGTTACCCCAGTGCTGCTGTGCTGGGCGGACTGGGTCCCCTGTGGGAGGAGCGGGTGTTTCCCTGGGGAGGGGACGAGCCAACAGCCACCGAGACACCCCCGGCTGTGCCCTCCTGCAGGACGCTGGCAGGGCCCTGGGGAGCTTTGCAGGGGCAGATCCCTGGCTCCAGCACAGCTCACCCAGATTTAGAGGTGCCCAAAAGCAGCTGGGTTGATGCTGTCACCGCGGGTCTTGCCCTCCTCAGGGGTACCCAGCACGCCACAGCCCCAGCCGGACCCTCACTCGGACCTCACACGCTTCTCCAGCATAATTCATATCCTTGAGAGTCCAGGGAGGAACTACAGAAAGTTAAGACTTTTCCAAACACTCAGTGCTAGGCAAGTCAAGAGCTCCCACACCAAGCAAGGAAATCAGAACTTGCAACACTAAGACAATTAAAAAACAAACTTTGGTCCACAATTTGCAGAAAAACCCTGAAAAAAAGTACAAGATTCTTGTTATTTTGCATCCGAACAGGTTGCAGGTTAGAGGGAAATGTAAGGCAACATCGGATCACACGGAATAGAAGGCAGAATGGCCCGGGAAAGAGTTGTAAGCCAGAAAAAAAACCAAAAATGGTCATATCATTGGGAAAAACTGATCTGCTGCATTCTACTTTTAATAAATTCCCTTCCTAGAACAACATCTGGGCTTATAGGTTCAAAAGGTAAAAAAAAATCTTTAGCCTGGGTCCTTTTCCTTCCATTCCCGAGCTGTTTGTGCTCATTCTCTCACACCCTTGGCTCTGCTCATCCTCAGCCACGACCTCAGCCTGGAAACTACTCCTGCCCTACAGCTTCAATTACAAAACAAAGAAAATAAAGTACAGTATACATGGGTAATACCACAAAGGAGTAAATTTAGATTACGTTTATACCATCTTATCATTCTATAAAAGGTACTTAAACTATTTCTTTTGCATATAAAGAGATTAGAATATTTGGTCAACTGGAAATATTGCTAGGCACAGAGGACAGCAACGGCATCAAAGTATAATACAAGGATTCAAACAAAAGCTCAAATGCTGAAGACATGCTCTAAGAACGATGGCGGAGCTACAGCAGCCTCGTTAATCTCCAATTAGGGGCACAAAGGTACCTCTTGCAGGCACCTTTCTAATTGTGGGGTATCCAAGGATTCTCCAAATCCTAGCCAAGCATTTAGGTATATACACACACAATTTTGACAAACTCTGATTCATCTTCACAAGTGTCCCACAGCGGCTCTTTTGTCCCTCACCAATGCTCTGTGAGGGCAGAGCCTGCGGGCTTGCTCCTGACACTGGAATGTGATTTGGCCTTGGGAACACTCCCCCACCCAGGCCTTTGCTCAGCCACAAAGGCTCTCAGGTAACTCCCACCTGAGTTTGCAGGTGGCAGTGACCCATGAGCAGACTGGGAAGCGGCACGGGGCACACGTGGACATGGAGACACGCGCAGGGCAGCGGGGAACGACTGCCCCGAGTCACAGCCCAAAATTTCCCTTGTCCACTTTGCCAGCTCCCCTGGCTGATCGTCAGCCAGAGCCGCTCCCCCCCCCTCAGCTCTGCCCATCCCCTCCCTGCAGCTCGGATGTTTTCCCCAAAGAAGTAGAAGGTTTAAGGCACAGGACAGCAGGTGCACAGGTAAGGTGGGATCAATGCAACCGAGTGTTGCGCTGGGCGGGTTGGGAGCTCCTGGTCACCACAATCCTGACTCCAAGGCGCTACAGTGAATTCACACAGTGGTTTTAGGTCTTTCAAGGCATGGATGGGTAAGGAAATTAAAAAAGGCATCAATGTGAAACCTGATAAACTTGTTGGGATCTGCTTTTTGGGGGAGGAGGAGCAGGAGGGGAGGGGAATTTCCCAGAGCAGGTTCCATAGTGTAAACTTGAACTTGTGATTTTTATTGGAACAGTCAAGATTGTTACCCATCACCGCAAGGTTAGCAAGAGGAATTAAAATTAATTTTCTTTTTTTTTTTAAAAACCGGTAAACTGATTTCTCTTTAAAAAAATAAAATCTCTGGTCTTTTAAGGTCACTTCAGCTGCATTTTTAAAGTGGCTTTTTTTTTTTCTGGAATGATGGAAGTTGAAACCCTGGTGTCCAGCCTTTTAAGGTCAAGGCTGAACCCCAGAGGTTTTAAGTCAAGTCCATTTTTACTCAGGCCTTCCCAAGCTCTAAATGGTGGACTTGGAGAAGGACACACGCAGGTGATGGTTCTCCCCCAGGTCATGATTGTGGAGGTCAATGAGGGACTGAATGGCTTCTTCCACAGAGCCCATCTGGATCAGAGCCATTTTACGGTCCTTCCTGACAAGACACAAGTTTCAGGCACATTCAGTTCCATTGCAGGAGTTTCCCCAACTTGATCCAAGTTCCCCCATCCAGCAGAGAATTAACCCCCTGGGTATCTGCACTACACTCACTCTTTAGAGGAGTATCTCTCTGGCAAGCACACACAGTCCTACTGCTCACTCAGTGCTCAACCCAAGGGTACTCAGGAATTCTTTACTCCGGAGTCAAACACTGTTAGTAAGGATTCTGCTCACCTTTGAGCCTTTGACTGGAACCAAGTACTTCCACCCTTCCCATATGAAAACCCCAGAGTAAGGAGAGGACATAACACAAAACACTTACTGGAAGAATTTGAATCCTTTGACCATTCCACCATTGCTTGAAAATAACAACTTAAGGTCTTCTTCAGTTACTGAAGGTCTGAAACAAACAGTTTTCCCAGTCAAATGGACATTGACAGACCAAGTTAATCTCAAAAAACTAATTCTCATCAGAGACCTTTCTAAATTCCCTACCAGCAGCCTCTTGGTGTGGCAAGGCAATGAAACAGGGAGCTGGGTGAGCTCTCCTGACAGCAGCACAGAGCTGCCTGTGCCTGCCCTGACACCTGCAAACACTTCAATACTCAGCCAAACAGGAACTCTCCCTGTGGATACTTACGGAATATTGGATAGATGAAGAGTGGCAGAAGGGGGAAAGATGTTCTGGAAATTTTTGGAGCCTGGTTTCTTGAAACGATGTAGAGGAGAAGTCCCATAGTCCTTGGTCAGGCCGTGGTCCTCCTGGTTCTCACGGGGCAGCTGCACTGTCTGGTGCTTGGACAGTGTGATACGGATTGGCTTCCCGTGGAGCTTCTGCCCATTCAAGTGGCTCATGGCTGCAAGGGGGAGGACAGACCTGACTGCAGGGTACTTCAGTTTTGTTCAGACATGAATTCAAGGCCAGAATTTCTCTGCCCTTGCAGACACCTCACTCTGCAGGGTCCCTCTGCCTCACTGTGTTCTTTGCCTACTTCCCTCTTGCACCCACAAGCCACCCCTGCCCCAGAGCTGCCCCACAGCCACACCCCATGAGGCATGGATACATCTGTGTTCTTCTGTTGGAAGAGTAGAAAGTACCAATATTAAAGCTTTAACTACCCATTTTGTCCCTAACTGCCCAGAGTCTGACCCTGCCAAGCTTACCAAGCTGGGCCTGGTTCCCATCGGCCATCTGAACCAGGGCGTTATCTTTCTTTTTAAATAAAATCTTCACCCTCTGCACATCACCATAGACTCCTTCAAAGAGGGAGGAAACAAGAACAGTCTTAGGTAGGGAAACAAAAATCTCATTCAACTTAACATCAGCTAATCAAACCAACAGCAAAAACATCCACTCCCAACCAGAACTGATCTCATTCCAACCATGGCTACGTATTCTGCTCTAATTAAGGGAATTCTTATATAGCAGAATAATAATGGAACAATACATTAAAGAAAAGACATTGGGTTTCAGCAAAAAGCCAAAATCTTACTGCCAGAAGACTGGACAATTTCGCATGCTCTCACAATTTAAAACTCTTATCAAAGACATGCAAAGCAATAACCCATGCAGAACTGAACCAAAACCAAAGGCAAACTAAATTAAACAGCAAACTAAGTAAACAATGTAAAACCGAAATTATGCATTCAAAAAAAAAAAAAAAAAGGCAAACTGCAAACTGTACATTTCTGAAGTATCAAAAAGTAATCTCAAATAAATGAAAAAACAAGGTAATAAAAAGTGTGAATAATAACATACCGAAAAGAATAAAGAGGCATTGGGGTGTAACTCTCTTTAGAGAACAGCAGAGCAAGGCAGCGGAGGGACAGGGAAGAGGTAAGGAATCGAAGGGGAGAGCGAGGTTGCACAAATCGTCCACAACGAGGAAGGGCAGAGTCCCCGCAGGAAATGGCGAAATTGGTTGATGGATGATGAAGTTTTCAAGATGGTTAATATTGAAGGGCAGGTTGGTTTCCGAAGAGCAGGGTTTGTTTTATTTTTTTTTTTTTNGGAAGGGGAATGTTTTTATTTTTTTGTTTCAAGCAACAACAGGAAGCAGAAGTACCGTGCAGTCAGTTGGCAAAGAAATTCCGGATCGGGGGAAGAAAAAAAATTCAGGGATGGGGAGAAAAGAAAAAAGTAGCAAAAAACACAGGTCAGTAAATACATAAGGAATATGTAGTGTTCCATCAGTCAGATTTATAGAATTCTACATACAATAACTTGCTTACAGAAACAGTTAATAGGTTTTACCTAGTGGAACACAATGATAAAGAAAAGGCATTTTTACTTCAGATATACAAAGGAGTAAGAGACAGTATCCCCCCAGAGTGACTTCCACAGGCTGCAATATCCAATTCAATTGCAATGGCATTCCATAAAATTTGATGAAAAATATTTTTTCTGTTTACAATTAATGACTTCATGGACCAAGTCACAAACAGCTTCATTTGCTGCTTTGGGGTCAGGGACTGGAGGAAGCAATCCATACCACAATCCTTGGCTGGAAAGAAACAAGGAACGTCCACCCTGGATACCAACCACTGCTTTAACGAACAGATCATGCAGATGAGCAGCTGTACAGCCACAAATCCCACTGCAAGGTCTGCTGGAAGCACTCAGATAAAGGAGCTGGTACCTTGCTTGCAGAGGACTGTTCCCTTCCTGCTCTGTGGCCTGACCTCACTGTGCAGAAACCCAAAGTAGGGAGTCACCACAAGCTGAGATGTGTGGACTGCTCCCACTCTTGTGGAAGAAAAAATGGAGCCATTTCAGCTCCCATGGTTCCCACTCAGGAAAACCCCACGGCAGAGTAGTCACTCCAGGCAATACTGTCTCTTTACTAACTGGTTGTGGCACAGGTAAGTTTCTACAACACTGATTATACAGGCAGTGGAAAAAGTTTCATGTCTGTTAGTTCACAGCTTCAGTCCAAGTCCCAAAGTCTCTCTAGCCCAAAGACAAGCTGGATGGAGAGTGAAGAGCTCCTCAAAAAAACCACAGGGCATGAAGTAACTGCTCGCTCCTGCCTAAACAGAGCTGTGAGCAATCTAAGAGGTGCAGCACAGCCCCTTGTCCTGCCACTGCCATCCAGGCACCCAAGAGCATCCCCAGAGCAGTGTCACACACTGATCAGGAATAATGATGCCAGCAATTATCAGGACTTATGGTGTAACAAGCCAGAGATGAGAGTCCCTGGAATAGCAGGGCAGTTTCCAGGCAGCACGAGCAGCAAACCCCAAAGCTGTTCCACAGCCCCTGCTGTTATTTCATGCCCTGGAGAGAACAGCAATGACAGGTAAGAGCACTCTGAAACATGATCCAATTGTTTCATTTCATTAAGAGTTAAACGTTTTGATCATTCATCACATCCAGGCTTCCCCTTTGATCCAAAGAGGTTTTGTGGTGACTCTGCCATCACGGGTAAGTTTTACAGCTTTGCAAAGTGCTATTAACGTGTGTGCACAGTCCCACCAGTTACAGCTCCTCAGCAGAGCCTCATCACTCTGCTGAACACCAGAGGTTCTACACTTTCAATCCAACCAGGTCCAGGGGCTGACTGAAGGAAAATCCAAGCCCCCCACATCCAATTCCCTTATGGTGCTGTCTTTCATTAAACAAGGTTTTTGTTCAAATATTACTTGCTTTATTTTTAGAGAAACCCAAATATTTCAACTCACTCAATTAAGTAGAATTGAAAATGTAAACTGTGAGCTGTTAAAGGGTTTAGCTAAGGAAAAACTTCCAGGAATCCTGGAAGGGGGAAATGTGCAAGCACATGGCAGAGGAAATACTGCACAGGTACAAGGTCAAGCTAGCAGGGATCCAGACACTACAAAGAAAGAGCAAAGGTCAGCATGAAGCCTCTCTGTAGTTCTGAATTAATGTATTAAAAACTACAACATGCCAAGGAAAAGGAATGGACATGGCTATTCTGTGACCCAAATGACACTATTCCATGGGAATGGTGGGGAGACTCCACACAGAAGAGGGGGGAAGGGACAGGCATTGTAGTCTCTGGGGGACAAGAGCAGGCAGGCAGCATCCTTGGCTTTGAACCAAGGAAGAGCAATTTCAGTCTGAGATGGACTTTCCCATTTCCCTTCAGCAACTAGAGTACTGCTCTGCCCTGCACCTGGGGCTGTCAGAGCACGGCAGCAGCTGCTCTAGCGGTGCCGCTTCCTTTGGATACAGCAGGATTTCACTTTCAATGAATTTCAGCCCAATCTGTGTTCAGAAAGTGAAAGCAGAGATAATAGGAAGGAGAAAAAAAAAGTAAAGTTAGGACTGCACTAACCTCTGGGATCAGATTGCTAACCAGCAGCACGGAGTGCCCTGTCCCAGACAGGCCGGGAATGGCAATCCGTCCTGCTGCAGCCGCTGCAGCTGCTGCTGGAATAGCCAAAGGAGCTAGTGCTCCAGGAACACTTGGAACTGTCAGGCCTGGAAATTAAAGAATATTAACCAGTAAAGAATTAACAGCATGTACTCTAGTGTATTTGCTGCACCAGAAGGGAGAACAGCACACCCTCTGAACCATGCAAGTCATCATTCCCAACAGTGCCCATGTAATCCTAAGGGCAACAGGAGCCTCCGCTTCTGGTGCTGCAGGAAATGTTCTGGTTTCTAACAGGATTTGCTCTTGCAGTGCCTGGTGCTGAGCAGGTGCCTCAGCACTCTTGTGCGTGTTTCACAAGCAGCGGATGAGCACAAAGCCTCAGCTCTGCTGTGCAGGGCAGGTGTCACACATGGGGCGTGGGGAGGGTCTGTCCAACCAGGGCATGCACAACGTGCTCTCACCACGCATGCAACCACCAGGTACCCTGTGCCACCATCACACAGCTCTCCTGAGTGGAAACCACTGCAGCTGGATTTACAGGCATTCTTGGATGGCTCCCAGTACCAGCTGGCACCTCCTGTACCGGCCCTCCAAGGGCAAGAGCTTTAGAGCTCAAGGAACAACTGCTAGTGGTCAATTCCGTGGATTACTCCCCAAAGCAGCCCTGTTTCCTCAGCAGGGCTGGATGTTACCAAAACAGCAATGCCTCAACAGCCCACTCCGTGCTTGTTTGTCATAAACAAGGAAATTCCATCATGTTCCCAGAAAGTCAACATGGCTTGAAACACTGAGAACCCCAGTAAGGCTTGTTTAGGCTGGCACCCCAGTGAGCGTGTTCAGCACCTCCAGTCTTCAGACTCCTGGCTACTTCTGGAAGCACCAATGATCTGTTACCTACAGCATAAACTGTGAACTTCAAAGTGCAACTGTCCTAGCACATATAATCAGTGTCATGATTAAATACCGCCTTTCTCAAAATACTGAAGAAAAAAATGGACAGATTCCTTGCTTCTAACTACATTTAGAGCTGTCAAATAAAGTCCCCAACCTTTGTAATCACATGAGGAAATTCAAAGCCCAAGAACTTTTATCTCCTCACCATCTCCCCAATTATTTCTAACCCTGCCTTTACTGTTTCTCCCATCCTGCTTCGTGTATTTTCCTCCTGTCACCAAGATGTTGCCCAGAGGTGCTGCAGCTGCACACAGCATTCCTAACTGAGGTGATGTACTGGATCACCAATCCCTTCCACGCCCAAGTGCCAGTATTCAGAATTTACATGGCTAATCCCAACAAAAACATCACTACTTTGCTTTAAAACATAAAGATGCTTCAGCAACAGAAAACCTACATAAAATTTCGACCTACGAAATACAGTACCTGTAGCCTGAGGAATGGCAAAAGTAGGAGGAAAGCCAGCTCCTGCATATGGAGGAGAGATTATTCCTGGGGCACCTGGGAAATACAAACACATTATACAAAGATGCTTTAACAGCAGGAAAACTCCCCAGACTACTTCCCCAGTTTTCCCCAGAAAACTTCCCAGAACTACCAAATATTCTGAGTTGGAAGAGACCAACAAGGATCATCTAGTCCAACTCCTGGCCCTGCACAGGACAGACTCAACAATCCCACCATGTGCCTCGGAGTGCTGTCCAAACACTTCTTCAGTTCTGTCAGGCTTGGTGTTGTGACCACAGCCCTGGGGAGCCTGTTCAGTGCCCAGCCACCCTCTGGGTGAGAACCTTTTCCTAATACCTAATCTAAACCTCCCTAAACTTAGTCAGAATGTCTTGATCTGTCCTTCAACAGAAGCATTTAGTTGAAAGCTAAACCCTAAAACCCAACCAGCAGCTCAAAAACGCCTCGCACATAACTATGAACTTCCAGAGATTACCGAACAATTCCTGGGCAAACACCAGGTGGCACCAGAGGCACTGACCGCTGGCACTGACACGGGATTTGGCACTAATCTGATCCTCAGTGATCCCCAAATGTTCTTCCTTAGTCATACTCTATTCCAAAATTTTGACCAAATACACCAGAATGACATCCCCTCCCCTTCTCCTGACACACTGTCCTGAATGAGTGTGCTTGAGATTACCCAAAAAATCACCAACAAGGGTACGAACAAGTCAGGTTTAGTATTAAACTATAAAGCACAATACATTAGTTGGCAAGATTCACTCTACTTAAAAAGGACAACTAAGGCACAACAAGGGAAAGCAAGCAACAACAAAACCAAACAAAATCCAGGCAATCAAAATAGAAACGAATTGGAAGCTACCTAGCTATGTGTGTGTTTAAAGAAAGTGTAGAGAAGGATGAAAATGAATGCGGCCTAAAGCTTAACAACACTTAAACTTATACCTAAATTTATAGCTTAACCTTAACAATTTAACAGAGAAATAACACTTAACAGCACTTAGCCTAAATTGTAACTATAACTTAACCTAACTTCCAGATTTGCTACAGCATAT
Source organism: Machaerirhynchus nigripectus (assembly GCA_013397975.1). Lineage (NCBI taxonomy): Eukaryota > Metazoa > Chordata > Aves > Passeriformes > Dicruridae > Machaerirhynchus > Machaerirhynchus nigripectus. The sequence goes on from VZRQ01008204.1 coordinate 45,944, forward strand.
GCGCAAAGGGTATGAAACAGTCAGTGCAAGCTAAGCCACCTGTAGAAAAATTTCCCTCAGAAAGAGCTGAGGCCAGGTGGTGTTTTTGAAGACAAGGCCTAGCAAGCATTCCTCAGAGCACACTGCAGCCTGGAAAGTAGCAGGGGCGTGGGGGATGCACCACCACCCACCCACGCACACACACCAGTTGCATTTGTCCTGTTCCCAGTTCGTGAACTCTCACCGAAAGCAGCTGCCATGGTCTGGTCCAGAGTGGGCTGGCTGTCCCCAGAGGGCAGGTCTGGGCGGGTGTAGTCTCTGCTCTTGTCATTATTGTACTTTACATTGAGACTTGTGAGCTTGGAGAAGTCGATGCGCAGCGTGCAGCAGGCGTTGTAGATGTTCTGTCCATCCAGAGACTGCCAGGAAACAAACCAGTCCTCACCCAAGTGCATTCAGACCAAGCTCACAGCAATTGCTCTCTGGAGAGAAGGTGTTAAGCCATCCCATGGCTCCACCTGAGAGGAGACAGCTCTGCTTCCTTCAGCCCCTCTGGCAGCCTCCAAGTCGCATATGGGAGCAATTCCCTCCCACTCACACTCTGTTCTTGGGGTAATGCTGGTGTCAGCCCACCCCAGTGGCCACCCTGATCTTGGATTAAACAAGGCAAACCCAAGTGAGAGTAACCCAGGTATGCAGCACTCACCAGTTTGGCATGCTGAGCACTCATGGGGTCAGCATATTGCAACAGGGCCTGAAACTGGTGGTTCTTTGTGAATGTGATGATTTTCAAGACTGTACCAAATTTGGAAAAGATCTGTAAAATAAAATTAGCGTATCTTGTTATCACAATTCCAGTAAGATAATTTCATATTGATCTCTTATTCCAAGCAGAAACAAAAGTCATCCCTTCAGCCTGTCAGCTTTCAACTGCAGCACTGAAGGTTTTAAACCAGACTGTGGGCATTGCTTGATGCATCATGGCATCAGCCTAGAACACACAAGTGTGACTGAACTGCTCCCTAAGCACAGTTTGTTTATTCTGGGTTATTAAACAAGAATATTCACAAACACCTTCACAAACTCAACCTCTTCCAGGAATTTCAGGAATTCTTAAATGCAGTCCAGCTTGCATTTTAAACATGAAGATAATGTTAAGCAATCACAGCAGACAGAGGGAACTTTCCAAACTGGCCACTGCCTAAATAGCTCCTGGACACTGTATGTGTTTCCCAGGCCCTGGCACAAGGATGAGGAGCAGCTACTTTTGCTAAAACCTAAAGATAACCTGAAGAACTGTAATCAATCCAATAAAGTGGACCAGAATTCAAATCTCTGGAAATTAAAATCAGGCAAGAGTGGGAGACCAAAACTAGCAGCATCTCCTGTAGGTGTCTGGTCTCCAGAGAAATCTGTTCAGAACTTGCGTTGTACAAACACAAACCACAGACTTTGCAACTACAGCAACACACCAGTTGCTGCTGCCCCTTCCTCCAGGACAATCTTCAAGCAGTTGTGGCGACATTTTTTACCTGGTGCAGAACATCTAGAGTGACAGGGTAGAAGAGATTCTCCACAATGATCCTCAGGACAGGGCTCTGGCCAGCCATTGTCATCCCTGCATCGACGGCCGCAGCCGTGGCGGCCAGCGCCAGGGTCCCGGCCTGCACCTGGGTCACGGCTTGCAGAGCTGCTTGGGCACGCTGCAGGACCAAAAAAGCTGTTAGACCCACACTTCTGCCTCTAAAAAACACACAGTCAGCTCTCCTTGAGCTCCCTCTCTGCAAACAGCCTGCTGGACTCAGCAGTGAGCAGAAGAGCCACGTGCCGCTCCCAGGGCTGGGGCACGTTTGAGACAGGACCAATGAAGACCACCGCAACCAGTAAGAGCAGGGCAAAAATACAAACTAAATCAACCATGCAGTACCTATGCTATGGCAAAACCTTGCTCAGCATAAACTGATGCAGCAAAATTATCCCATTGTTTAGAAAAAGGGAAAAATGGGGCTCGTCTGGATTGAAACACTATCTCCAGAACCTTAGACAAGCTGACAAGACTGGAAGACTGATGCACATTTGCCACAGGGATCCAGGAGTAAGAAGTGCCTGGGGGTTCTGCAGAGCCCCTTCACACACAACACTCGTGCTCCAGCTGTGAGAGGCACCCAACAGCAGCATTCCATCTGCACAGCACTGGATGCTCTGATCCTGACTGGAGTCAGCTCAAGAAGTGAGAGGAGACAAAGGGGATATGTTGGCTGCCACTCACGACAAAGAGCCACAACACTTGAACTTCTTTCCAGTGTTTCTGTCCTAAAAGGTTGCCAAGAGCAGCTGAGCTGAAACTAGGGACCTTTTCCCCTCTGCAGAGCGTGTGGTGCAGAGACCCTTGAGGGCTCAGAGCCTTAAGACCTGCTGGGTTCAGGCACTGCTGCCCCCAAAGCTGCACCTACCAGCACCAGGCCATGCTCTACCACAGGTGAGTTCTGCCCCATCAGGGCTGCACTTCATAGAAATCCTTCAAACATTAGAAACAAACACCCTAAAGCACCAGATGTTACTCAAGCCCCTGGATCTCAAGCCAACAGCAGAGATCTGGCTGTGTCCCCCCTCCCTGGGATGACAATGCAGAGAACAAACTGACTGCTTGGTTTGGAGAGTTGTCCGTCTTCAGCTCCTTGTGGTTGGAGAACTGGATGTAGATGGGCTGGCTCCGGAGCACCGGAGTGACTGTGGTGTAGTAGTTCACCATGGTGTTGGCTGTCTCCTCAGTGTTCATCTCTATGAAAGCCTGGGAAGTGAAACCCAACACAGACACGTCACACCAGGACAGCACCAGGTCACCCCGAACCTCTGGCAGAGCCTTAACAGCTTTTCACAACTGCATTTACACGTGTTTTTGTACACAGAACTGTTTAAAATCCATCTGTAAGCAGAACAAATGAGAATCTTCCCTCTCCAGACTGATTTAATGCAATGCTTCAGTCTCACCCTAAGATCTCCATGTTACCTGTACTTAGACATAAGTGCCTGCAGGAACACAAAAATAGAGCAACAATCCAGACTCTTCACTTCTCCCCAGGGCAGGAAGCCCCCTCACTGCTCCACACCCTAAGGGGCTTCTCTCCCTCAGAAGAGAAACGTAAGGGATTGTAGCAAGTCACTGCAGTAAGCACTTGTATATAATCACACCACGCAATATATCAGAGGCACCTTTTCATAATTAAGATTAAAGACATTATTTTAAGCAATGATTAATGTTGGCTTGTTTTTTTACTCCCTAATTTGCAAGATAATTTTAGTTACCAAATTAGTGCACACCTCCCGCATTACCCAAGAGTACTTCAGCCTTACCCAGCTCATTTACTAGATCTGGAAAGGTGTCCTCAATATGCCACGTTACACAGTGATAACTCAGCTGTCAAGCAAGCCTGAGTGAAAAAGGCCAACTCATGGCACTGCTGTTCAAATAATCCCTGGCCTGCAATTTCCAAACCAGGCCTAACGCTAATTATAAGTGACAACCTGTAATTATGGACTGAGCTCCTTCTGCAGCCTGAAAATGGTATTTTCTACAGCCCATGGGATAATCACAGAAAAGTAAAATAAGAGTATGCAGAAGTTATTGACTCGTAACACACGGCAGTTGTTTAAACAACTTGGAGCTGGTTTCCTGATGACGAACTCATCGAGCCTTTAACACAATCCATGCTTTCAATTATGGAGACAATACCTGGTTTTTTCCTTTCAACATTAGAAGATTGGTGACCTTGCCAAAGGGTAAGCCCAAAGAAATGACCTCTGCCTCCGTGACGTCACTGGGGAGCTTGCGGACGTGGATTACTCGGGATGGGATCCCGGCACTTCTGTTATCGCCTTTGAACTTCTTGCTGTCGTTTCCATTAGCTGTAAGAAGGAAGAGTTACTGCTGATGAGAAGGGTCTGGAAGAAGAAGCACACAATTCCCACTGCTGACACACAGACTCTGCTCCCCAGGCAGTCACTGCACTATTACAGAGAAATTCCACAGTCGAAGTTAACTTGAGTCTGAAGACACGTGGTTTTACTCTTTTCTTCCCCAAATTACACGATAGGAGTGACACAGCCAAATGCCACTGCAATGGAATAAATTCTCCAGTGGCCATTTCCTAGTTTGTGTAAAGCACACACCCACCCACATTTTTAGTGCAGGTCTGAGCCACTAACCCCAGATTGATGCTTTATTCGTTTCCACCTGGCCTAGTGTTGTTGAAGTTTATTACTATTATTCAGCACCATCCCATAAAAGGCCTAATAAGTACTAAAAATGAAGAGATATTTAAAGTATGACTAAGAAGGAAAATCCAGACCTCCTCACAGTACTTATAAATTGCTGTGCTTGTTTCCACGCAATGTTACCTGCAGAAGGAGAGTTGCTGCTCATGATAAAGGGTCCGTTAGTAGTAACACAAGGAGAGAAAAGCTCCTCAGCTGCCCGCTGGAAGAGAACAGACGACAGGTAAACAGACAGCATTTTACTCAATTCTATCCAGGCACTCCTAAAGCAGAACAACTGAGAGAAAGCTGGAGAGGAGCTGAACACAAGTGTAAGTGAAAACATACTGACAGTGGGCAGTGAAGCTCACCTCCATGAATTAAATATCAGTCAGATCCAGTTTGGTAATGGAGCAGCACTATCCAGTATCTCTTTTCAGCTCAGCATTAGGGATCTCAGGGCTGGAGTGCTGCTGAGTTGTGTGAAGCCACTACACGCAGCGCTGTGCACCAATAGGCACCTTCTCCTGTCACACCTGGCAAAACAGGTTTCTGACTACTCCCATCCCACAGGATTTTCACTCTTGAAGCTGCCAAAACTGTTCGGGAATGACTTGGCAGTTATGAACCAAAGCTGTGCATTTTGTGCCCCGTTCCTGGAAGTGTTCATGCCCAGGCTGGACAGGGCTTGGAGCACCCTGATCTGGTACAAGGTATTTTCTGATACAGCATTCCCTGTAAAGTCACCTAAATCACCTCAACTGACCAGGACTGGTCTAACCCAAGTAGTAGGTACAAAAACCACCACTAAGACAAAAGCAAACATGCCTATGAATGACTTCTTAGCACAATCTATACTTGCATACACAATACACCTTACAACCACCATGGCTCAATTTCAAGTAAATTACATGGAAGACTTCAAATCCCATTGTAAACTGTGAGCAAACATGATACTACAGATCTAACACACAAGAGCACTTTCTCATCATTTTTTACACTACTCTTCCACAGAAGCACCGCACTAAAAGGCTTTCATCAATAGAAAAAAAGCTCAGAGCTCATCCCTGCCTCAGCAGCTCCCACCCACCCTGATGGAAACGTACCCCGCTCCACACCATGGCACCAGAAACCCTTATCTTCCACACGCCCTGTATCTGGTGGCACCTGCAGAAACAGGAACCGTGCAACAACAAAAGCTCTGTGCACTCCCCCAGCAGACAGGCTGGGAAAGTAGGTCACCGAGGGCCCCAGAACACCCAGCTACAGACACACGGTTTGGATTTTTTTCTTTCCCCCTCAAATCTTGAATTTCTCGTTTGACTACTCACTGCCAGCTCTTCAAAGAGGCTTCAAGGACTTTGATGTCCCGAAGATGAGAATTAGGCCAGGTTCCAAACTGCGGTTCATGAGCTGCTGCTGGTCACCTGCACACGCTGACCAGCTCCCACCAAGGCTCTGGCCTCGGCCTCCTCACATGGCGCAGTCATTAAGAATGGGCCTTTTAACAGCTGTTCTAATTAGCACTTCGATTCCTGAGTGCAGCAAGAGGCAAGCTGGGCTGGGAGGCTATTAGACTGTGATCCCATCCTTTGATGACTCAAATTAAGGCATAATTCCAAGGCTAGAAAAAATCCTCCGCTTTGCTGTTAGAACACTCTTGTGCCTGCACTGCTGCTGCCACTCCAGGTATGGCTTTCTGTGCCACAACCTGGGATACACCTGGCAGCTACTGACAAGAACCACCCACCAAAGCACAGCCCTACCCATGCAGTCGGGTGTTTCTGGCTTCATGAAAGCCTTCTCATCAGGCCTTAACAAGACTTGAATGTTTTAAAACATCTTCTTAAATATTAACTTGTAAAATTCTGCACATCCAGAACTCCAGCTCTTCCAGTACAAATTGATGTGTCTGTGCAAACATAGTGGGCAGCTCCTGCAATCCATCATGGAAATGCTGGGAGAACGAGCCACATACTTGGCTCTCATGGAGGCAACGCTAGGAAACTATAAACTGGAGAAACAAGCATTTATACCATTATGGAAAGAATTTAGCTTTCCTAATGGCTTGTTTAAAATAAACATTTTCTTGCATATTTGAGAACTTCCTCACAGGCAGGATGACAAGGATGTCACTGCAGCCAGGCTCCACGCATCCATGTCTCTTTAAGGAGAGCAATTTCCAATCCACTCCCCTCTTATCTTGGAGACAGCCTGTGCTGCCCACTGCGACCAGAGCCGGGAGGCAGAGGGGGGATGATTGTTCAACATCAAAAGCAGCAGCAGTCAATTTGTAAGCTTCCCAGCTGGAAGTACATGCAAACGAGGAGGGAAGACTGCCGTGGTTGGAAAACAGCAGTTATTCCAAGGTCTTTTCTCAACACAAGGAAGTTTACAGAGAGTACACGTAGTACTGAGCACTCACATCAAAGTTATTCCCCACATCTCCCTGTGCAGGAGCGGCTGCTGAAGCATGAGGGGAGCAATGCCCCAAGGAGCCTCAGCGGTCACCCCGTGCTGCCGTCCCCATGCTGCACGGGCCAGTCCCCAGCACAAGGAGGCTGCATCAACCCTGACTTTTCATCGGCGGGTGTTCTTCCTCCGTTCCTGCTGGAGCTGATATCGGATAACCACAGGAAATAGTTGCTTTTTTGGAACGACCAAACTCGAGGCAAACTGAAACCCAGTCCTCTATGACCGTGCCCACAGCAATGAGCACTCAGCAGCCTCCATCAGCTCTCTGCCCTTACACTGCAGGGATCACCAGTCTCTTTCCAGACTCTTTTCTGTCTTTTCTTTCTGTACATGTTCGAAACACTAAAGAGTTTCTTTAAAACCATGGTATAAATTCAAATATTTCATACCAAGTATCCAATTCAGCAGAGGCACCAAAGTGAGCCTGGTTGGTTGAACAGGTTTAGAAGAGTTTCTCACCGACAACGCACCCAACAGGGTATTTTGAATTATACTGGGAAAGACAGTAGAAAAGTTACCGATTCTGAAGTTTTATATAATTTGATTTAGGTTTAAAACAGAGCAAACCCAGCCAAGGGCTGTGGGGGTGCTCAGTGCTCACCCACATCCACCCACAGCACTGCTCCTCTTCCTGTTGCACTCTCTGAGCCGTTCGGGGAGGCCCAGCTGCACTTCCAAGACAATTCTCCAACCCCCAGTTCCCATCCCTGCTCACAGAGGCATTAATTACACTGACATTTCTGCTCAGCCATTCTTCTTTCACGGCTGGTATTTTTTTGACGAGATTAACAGAAGCCACAGTGCGCTCGCAGCACATCAAATTCCTCGTTTGAACTAACAAATCTCCTCTTCCTGTTGACTGAAAACAACCACCACTTCTGGAGTTACACAGCCAGATCCTACCTAGAGCAGGGTAGGACTGTTTCCACCACCCAAATCCCCAGTCAGCAGCACACTGGCACCAGGGAAACCCCGCTGGGATGGGTTTCCATGCCAGCAGCCTCCTCTGGCCTGATGCTCCTGACTACAGAAGGCCCCTTGCCCAAGCTGCACTAATTTAATCACACACCGTGCTCCAGGCAGCCCTGCTGCCAACAATTCCCTTGTTCCCTTTTCAGACTCAGGGAGAGGCAGGCTGCTGCAAGGTACAGCTTAACGTTTCATATCTCTCCCAGTTGTATTTTTGACCACACCCCAAACTCTAAGCCTTGCCTTGCTTTAAAGTTTTAACAAGTAAATCCTAAGAATTTTTAGTCTGTGCAGGCTTTCACAGCTTAAAAAGCAACAGCTCATTCACATACACTACACACTGCCTCACTGCCAGTAGGATTTTACCTGGCTTACAATATTTGGAATGAGGCCAGAGATTGTCTCAGCTTCTATCAGCACACCTAGAAGTGCTACAGAAATTCCCAGCTGCCCTATATAATCCTTTATCTACTTAAGATCCAGCACTTATTTTAAATGGATTACAATAAGTCAACTGCATCCTGCCTGTGCAAAAGGCTAGAAACAAACACAAACTAAACCACCATAAAAATATTCATTTCAAGTCAAACACATGATATTAACCAACTTTCAGGCAGAAAGCAAAATTAAAGCAATGGCAAAAAGACAGAGCACATAGGAAGGAAGGGACAATGACCAAAAAGGCCAAAAGCCACAGGCTGGTCAAGCTCAAGATCTACAAAAAGCTGCTTCTCTCAACGGCTCACTGAGGAAACCCTATGTAGCAGCAGGACTCCTGGATGTGGAGCACCTTACACTGCTCTGACAGACTTGGGATAGCAGTACTTTTAGAGGGAAGAGGTGGATTTTGGAGGCAAGCAGGCCATCAGCTAACAGGCACTTACAGAAAGGAAAGCAGGGAACAGCAGCACTTGGAAACCCCCCTCTGAAAAGAAATCAAAAGAAATCTGTCCTGCAAGAAGTCAGAGCATGTGGGCATCCTTGTTCTTCACTTTCCTGCATTTGGAAAAATACTGTAGAGCCAATAGAAGACCACTGTAATATTTTCAAAAAAATGACACAGACCACTGAGCTCACAAAAACCCTCTCCTCTGATCAAAGAGGCAAGAAAATGCCTCTGAGCACAGGAGGAACAAGCAGCTCATCAGGGGCTGTCCGAGGTCAGTCCCAGAGGGATGCAGGAATGCTCTGATCCTTCAGTTCACAGCTCAAATCTCTGTGAAGAAACTATTAAGAGAAATCCAGTCTGATGACATCATCATCGCACTCATGTTACATTCCAACATTTCTTGCTGAGATATTCGAGATTAAAGAATGGAACTAAATTTAAACTACTAGGAAGAATGCCAGTTTTCCTTGCCTTCCACCAAAGACTCACGTCCAGCACAGTTCACTTATGCTTCCCCTCTATTCCCCTCTCCTGCCTCCAGCACTCTTTAGTCAGTTAAATTAGTGTGAAAAACATTCCAATTTGGGTCACAAACAAACCATGAGTCAACTTTTTTTCATGAAACACTTCTGAAGAACACGCACACCTGCATTCCCAACAGTCTCCAGGAAGCTGGGAAGTCAAGGCCAACACAAAGCAACTTTTAAGATTCCACAGCCCGGCACAGTGTGACGCTGCTCCCGCCTTGGTGTCACTCATGCACTGGACACACAATTTATTATTTGATCAGAACCAAAGGAGTTGGGATCAATTTAATTCACCAAATTGCTCATGGCTGATGCAAATTCAAACACAAGAACACATATACCATCAATCAAATTAAGTCCAACCCGGTAGTCAGCATATTCCATGGACACAGCAGATCTGAGGCAGAGGCATCAGCCTATCTGGCAGGCACAGGGGACACTTATTTTCAACCCACGCTCTGCTCAGCCAACATCAGTCCCCTGCCACTTCAGGCTTTCAAAACTGTTACAACCTCCCTCTTGCCTGGACAAGACTGAGGCTGATATCCCTACAAAGCAGCCAATGGCAAGCTCCCTGCTGGGATCCCCAATGGCACACTGGGCGCACACACGCTCCCGGCCCCCTTTGAAGCTAGGTGAGATGGTCAGAGCACGGCAATTTCCTACCACGGTACTGCTGCAAGTGCCAGCACAGTTTCTAGAGGCTGCAGACAGGCCCTGGAGTTCCTAAAAGCTACCAGACCCTCTAATGCTGCACCTGTTCATCCCGTGTGCTTTGGCAACGAGCTGTGTTAAGAGCTCGAGCACACACCAGCCTCACAGCAAAGCCAGATCCTCAACCCACTCATCCATCAGCCCCTCCTAACTTTCTTTCTCAGCCTTTGCTACTATGGAGACACCCTGTGAAACAAACCTGCCCTTTGAGCAAATAAAAGGTGTGGCCAGTTTAAATAGCCCAAAATTCCTAAACTCCAAGTGCTGCAGCAATGCAGTCATGCTGGCTCTGTAGGGCAGCACACGCCCAGGGCTTTATGATCCACCGCTCCCAAGCTGAAACTTAACTACTCGTCAACCTTGAGTTTTCAAGTCATTGCCATGGAACAGAGGGGCCTTGGCAAAGCTCAACAGAAATCCTATCAGGGAGAAATAGCCCTGGGTGAGTCACTACAGGAACACAGATCCCATGGAAGGACATTTCTACCCCATCTGTCAGGGGGCCAGTGGAACACTCAGCTTTAGCTGGAGCTCTCTAGGCAGCACAGTTGCACCTAAACTGCAGCTGTGCAGAGGCAGCACCACAAATGGGATGGCTCAAATACCCGCCCAGCTCAGCACAGTGTTCAGTGTGCTCTCATAGGAAGCTTGAAAGAGTTCTACCACAGCCATGGGGAATGTGAAATTAAATAACGCTTCCTCTTCTTGCTGGTGTGAGAGGACAACAAATGTGGCACCATGTCAGAGACCAGACTCCATCCCTACAACTTATGGGATTAAAAAGGTGCAGTTGAGTAAGTTCACGTGTATTAAATATTTTCTTTTTTTTTTTTTTAAATCATCATAGATTGAGGTCAAAGTAGGTCTGAGGTTTAAATCCAGTATTTTCTAAAACCATTTTATTAACAGATATAGGACTTGAAGACCCAGGTGCATAAAGCAGCATGCAGCACTCTCAGGTGAGATGGAGCTGTTTGGCACACCCAGGTGACCCGATGCTGCCCAACAGACACTGCCATCCGTGTCCCCTGCCACCGACATGTGGTTCCCATGTGTGCTCACGCCTGACGGGGAGGCCACAAGAGCCAGCTTGCAGCCTCTAACTAAAGCCATAGGAGGGGACTGGAATTTCCTCACAACATTCTTGGCCCACTGCCTGAAGCCATAATTACTGTTCCCATGGCAAAGATCCTGGCTTCACCACAAATCACTTCTATGCAGTCAGCCTGTATCACACTCCAGCAAAGCCTGTTTTAAAAATTAACTTCTCAAATGCCACAGAACTGCACTTTTGGTTTCTGGAAGGGAAATCTTTCAAACTAGCTTGACTTAGCCAAGAAACTATGGGATTATTCAGCACCTAAACTATTCTGAGACTTTTCCAATCACCAAAATCCAATTTCACTTGAAGAACAGCGACGTGTCACAGTTCATCCACTCTCTAGTCCTGCTCAGAGTGCAAAAGAACAGTGATATCCAGGGAAATTAAACAAAGGGCAAGGAAACACAACAGAGAGAGACCTTGATCAGACTACTTGCAAGAGGCAACTGCAGGGTCAAAGAGCACCTCAGAGCTCAAATACAGTGCCTCCATCTTAGGGCCATACTTTCTTGCTTTTCAGACAGTAGTGAAATTATGGGAAGAAGTAAGTCTTAGATCATGTGTTTCTAATCTGCAAGACATTCCAGAAGGCTGTGCATCAGGAACCCCCCCACCAGAATGGCAATGAGCTTCCTAAACAAATTCACACACTTTAAACTGAGGAGCCTGCAATGGCTACTACAATTACACCTGATTAAAAACAAGACCATTGGGCAGTACAGTGCTCAGAGGAGTAAGTCACTAGGACACCTGGGGGCTTCTTAAGTTAAAGAAACTAAATTTAATTAAGACCTCGGAAAAATTAATAGGTGGGTGTAAATACTCTTAATATGTAAATTAAGGATGTGAGAGAATTAAAAAAAATATGCCAGCAGCCTGCCTTTTAAAGCAATAATGCTGAACAAACTGAAAGAACCTGACTTTCATAAAGTCCTCAGTTTCCAAGTCAAGCTCGGCACTCACAGCACGAAGACACCAAGAGGCCACTGGGAGTTTGCTGTGACACGTTGCTCAGCAGCGGTTTGAGTCACAGGCACTTTTCCTACTTGTCTGAGCCAGCTTTGGGACATTCCAGTCACAGTATCAGATCATCGACACAGTTACTGGGGGCTCAGCAACATGTCACCCAGCATGGCAAGAGCTGACAGATTTTGGGGACTGTCATCTTCCAACAACCTAACATATTCCCACCTTCTGTGCACCACTGCTACCTTCTGCGCATATCCACATCAGGAATGAGTAAATTTTCACCTCAAGATTAAAAACAGTTTTCCAGCTCAGATCTCTGTGTGTGATTAGGTAGCTCAGCCAGGAAGCTCTCGTGAGCACAGGTGACAGAATGGACACCCCAGGCCGTGCTGGATCCCAGGAGCTGCCTGACATGGCTGACCAGGCAGAGGATGGGAGCATGGGAGAAGCTTCACTTTGCTCTCAGATATGCACAGACTCCAATTTACCTACAGAAACCCATGACACATTACACCCAAGCACTAACGAAGCGACTTCTATTACAAGAGCTACACTCGCATATTCAGCGACTTAAGCACAATCAGATAATGTGGCTACAGCAAAAATCAGTTGAAAACTTACCTTTACCAAGACGATTCAGCTTTCGTGCTTGCTTCTGCCACTCTTCAAATTTTGATTCAACTTTCTTTAAACCTGCCTCGTCTGACTTGACAAGAAACCTCATGTTCCATGCACAATTTAGTCTCCCCACACCCTCCCCGCTGTCCAACTGGCCCAGCCATGGGTACGGTGCTATCCCATGTCAGGGATGAAGGTACTCAGATGGGATTGCTCCCAGTCCTCGTCTGAACCATCTGACTGGAACTGGGGACTGGAATCCCTCCAGATGGGAGCGATGAAGCAAGAATCCCACACCCCAAAACTCCAAGATTCACTGAGGACTACAACTACAGTTTCAGAGGCTTCCTGATCAAGTTCAGTTACATAAAACCACTTTTAGAAGTTACAAATTACACACTGTTAAAAACCAGGGGACCTTAACCAACATTAATCAGTTTACCAGCAGATATTGTATCAAACTGCTCTGGGGATGCCTTGGTCCACCTTTCATAATGGCTGTAACTATTAACTAACCTTATTGTCCAAGCTCAAGCCTCTCCTCCTCGCATCCAAAGCAAACTGAGCTCCTTGCAGCAGGCAGCATATCCACCCGAACCAGATGCTATCATTAATTCAAATTTGAGATTCCCATAGGAGGAAAAGTAGGATCGACCTTTCCCCCACAGCTGTTAGAGCCCCTTCAGACTCCTAACGCACTACCAGGCTGGCTGTGCTTAACACAGCTCATTCTGAACTTCCAACACAAAAACTTTGCTGGTCAGCAGCACCTTCTGTGTGATGCTCCTACCCCATTCTGTAGGGCTGCCGGTGCTCCCAGCTCACCAGCTCCGCTCCACATCAGTCCCATCCCACAGCATCACTTCCCTGGCCCTTCCGAGTGGCCACTCGTGGCTCTCAGTCACTGGCAGCCCTCGGTCACTCGGCCGCATTCCTGATGGCCAACACACACACGGGGCTGAGTTCACAGCAGTCCTGACCCCAGAGCTACAACATTCACCAAATCAAACCCTAACCCTTCAGCCCACTCCAGCCTGCACATTCCAGTTTGGCATTTCACGGGACCAGCGCTGATCCCATGAATGTGACGCCTGTTGCCGCCCGCGGCCGATAAGGAGCCTCCTGTCAGCACTTTGAGTCTAGGGCTAAGGCTGCACTTTCCAAACCTGAGACTAGAAGGGCAAAGGTCATATTTACTGTACTCACAGGAGATAAAAAGCAACTGCTAAACCCTCCCTTTCGTGGCAGAAGGATTTTTGACATACAACTGAGCAGGAATTCACACAAACAAAGGAAATGGAGTTCTCCAAAGGAAAAGGACCAGTTTCTTAATGGAGAAGCATTATCTAGCACACAAGCAACAAGCATCGCTTGACATTTTAGCAGGGGAGAGGGCTGTTTCTAAATGCAATAAAGTTGATAATCAATGCCCAAATGCCAAGAGCTAAATGCTGAGCCATAATATAAGTTTTAAATGCACATGAAACTGAATTACCTTCTGGTTAAAACCAATTTACATGGTACCAGAAATAACCCTTTACAGCTGAAGATCTACATTTGGTGAGGCTAAAACTAGGTCAGATGCTGAGCAGTGTAAAAAGAGAGAAAAAGTGAGAAGTGCCTACCTTTGTACCAACTGTTATATCTTGGACAATGCTGTAGAAAAAAGAAAGAAAAGGATTAAAAAAGTTAGATAGGTTTGCCACAAAAATCCAGCATAGTTTACAGTAGTAAGAAAAAAAGCAAGTCAAAGTGCACAGTTGTCTTTGCAGGTGAGCCAAGGACAGTTTATACAAAGAAAAAATATTAGATGGTGATGGTGGAGACCCAAGACCCAGCAGTGCCAGAAAACTGCAGCTCTCCCACTCCCTATGGCAGCACCTGCTCCTCCTATGAGGGCACGGGGTGGGAGTGAACCCCCCCGAGCCCAGCGATGTGACCTCGACTCGTGACCACATCGAGAGGAAAAGCATCACTAGTTAGTTCCGTCACCAACATCCCCTTCAGAGGTTCCTGTCCCTGACACGCACAGAGCCCCTGCCAGGCTCTAGCACGGCTGAAAAGACCAACACCAGAGCTCCGGTGGGCCCAGGGGCAGAGCCCAGCTGGGTCCCAGCAGAGCAGGAGCCCCCAGGCCATGCCAGCACTGCCAGAGCAGGGCCAGGCCAGCAGTGTGCCCAGAGATCCAGGCAATCCCAGCCTGGGATACGCCCCACATAGGATTCATCTATCAACTCTACAAAAAAAGTTATTAAACTCTACCTTAGACACTTAAACCTCCTAAAATGAAGACTTTCTGATTAACTAAGATGAAAAATAACACCAGGTGTACCTCAAGCGACCCACACCAGCTCCTGTCAGCACTGAACTCCCTCCACCACAACACACACCTCCTTACAGCAATGTCTTCCACCAAGGCAGTCAGAATGGCTTGCATATGGCCTGGCATGTTGGACCCGGGTGATCTTCCAGAGCTTTAGAGCACCTCCACGTTACTGTTTTGTGGGAGTGCTCCAGACAACTTAAGATTTCAGTTATACCCTTGCACTGGTGATTGCACTCTTTTTGTAATAAATTCCAACCCCCTGTAAAGCAGCAACACAAAACGGAGAGCAGAAATGACCTCTTTGGACTGCCATGGACACAGCCCTGCCTGGTTCAACTCCTCTCAAAGAGCTGCCCGTAATTCCAGAGCACAGGATGCAGCAGCAGCCGCTTGACTGACCCGCAGCAGCTCCACAGAGCGGGGGGGACACAGTAGGCAGGGCAGCCCTTCTTGAACCAGCAATATGAAACCTGAAGTACTCAACACAGTGATTCAACGTGAAAAAACTTGCATTTACTAGTTCTTGCTTGCCTCCCCTCCTGCAACAATTCGTAACTTGCATCAAAGTCCTGCCCGATCTCATTAGGCTGCTCGAATGTCCCCAGCTCCACAAACGAACACAGCCCCAGGACGAGCCATTTCAGCTCCTCACACTTCCTCTTCCCCCCAACCTGCCGTGTCATCATAACCCAGCACTCTGCAGCTAGAGCCACAGCCCGGTCCAACGGCTGCTGTGGGAAGCCACGCGATAGTTCCGTATTTTCCAGGGAAGTTCTTGGAGAAGGCCGTGTGTGACACCGCTCCGTGAGCCCGGCGCTGGTCACCCACCAGGCAGATGGGTTGGCTGCACTCGAGGGTCAGCTCTAATGAACTAATGAAACCCATGTGCACGGAGCAGTTCAAGAAACCAGCATCCCTAAACACAGCACACATTCCTCAGCTAACACACAGACAACTAATCCAGGCATTTCCAGAACCTTAAAAAAAACTACTGCCAACAAAGCACAAAAAGAACAGGGAATGCCCCACATTTCCCAAACTCTCGAACTTACCCCAGAGCAGTTTCTCCCACTTCCTGTTCCTCCTGTGGGCCTCTCACACAGGAAATGTTTTACATAAAGTGCCTTAGCAGGAGATGGCATTTAGAAGTATCCAACAGGAAGAGACATTTTATTTGCCAAGAACTATCGATTCCTGGGATATTGTTGTAGCCCACTTGATAACACATACCACAGGAAACAAGCTCCAACAGTATTTCAGAATTTTTATTCAAGAAATGTGCAACGTATTTTCAGTTCACACACCTCCTCATTAAATTATCCCAAGCTTCCTTCTCCTGTCCTGCACATCAGCCCTCAGGAGGGGATTAAAACTTTTCCCAGTTCCAAAAGAATAGGCAATAAAGCCCTTCATAAAAATTACTTTTTCCCATGGAATAACGGAATAGTTCCGACGCAATAAGAGGAAAAATTAAGCAGCACCAGTAAAACCTCCAGGTCATTTTCCAAAGCAGAACTGCCCATACGGACTCCTCACATGTTTTAACAAAGCAACTTATTCAAAGGGGATCATTCGGGCACAGCTCAGGATCATTTTCGGGAGAAGGAGATGGGAGCAGCCTTGAGCCAGGGGCCACTCGCTGCCAACTCGGCAAAAACATAAAACCATTTTCCGAAGCAGCTTTTGAAGTTTCAGCAGGACACAGGAGACACTTTCACGGGGCAAACGGATCCTGCACCGGGATCTCCAAGAGACGAAGGGTAACTGAGACTCGTGTTTTACACTACAACTTCTACATTCAAATACCAACTACTTTAACATGCACAGAACATCCGCCTTCCCTGGAACTACAGCTGATAACAAACCGATTTTTGCCACTAGAATGTGTGATCTCATGTGCTGAGAATTTGTTGGAGTTTTTTTTATAATATCATTCAACACGATGAGCAACTGGTTAAAAGCAGAACAGCGATCTTGGACTGCAAAAATTGTAAGACACAGGGTTTTTATGGATTTTAAGATGAAAACAACATTGAGACGCCACATTTTCAGCGTGTAAAAAAGCCCAGGCATGTGACTACGCCCAGACCAGTGTTCTGAGGCAGAAAGCGAGAAGGGACTAATTTGGGCTTCCCGTACTTACGGCTCTGGGAAAAGAAACTGCTTACTCGGAGGCCTTTAGAAATATTTTAACTACTGCCCCCCAGAAGAAACAAAAAACCACATCACTGAAAAAAACCCACGCCATACAGGAGAAGCACGGAGAGCTCGTTTTCGAGCGAGATTCCCTGATAAAACACCCGCTTTAGAGCGAACTCTGCCGCAGAGAGGCCCCGCCGGGCGGTGGTTAAAGAGGAATCGACGCTGCCCACGCTAAAAGTTGCACTCTGGAAACTCCCCGAGTCGCGGCGTGCGGAGAGAAGTTTTCTCTCCCGGAGTTGCGCGGGACAACGGGAGCGGGGCCGGGGCCGCGGCCGTACCTGCGGCGCTCAGGTGAGGCGGCGATGGAGCCCTGCCCGCCCTCCTCCCGCCTACGAAACTTGGGCGAGCGAAAACCGGTCACAAAAGGAACCCAGCGAGAACCTCCCCCCCCGCCCCCGCCCGCGGAA
>VZRQ01008204.1:63613-83913 GCA_013397975.1 Machaerirhynchus nigripectus
GCCCCCGGCGCGGGTCCTCCACCCGGGCGCCCCCACACCACGGGAGGGGCCCGGCAGCGCCGCTCGCGGCCCCGGCGCGGCGCCGGGCGGGACTCACCCGTCCATTGCACACGGAGACGACCCGTCGGGAGCGGAGTGGAGGCGCCGCAATAGCGGGACGAGCGAGACCGCTCCGTGTTATAGACTCACAAAATGGCGGCGCCGCTCGGCCCGCCTCGCCCGCGCCGGCGTCCCATTGGCCGGCGGAGCTGTCACCCTGACGGGAGGGGCGGGACCGCCCGCCTCCCCGGGGCGGCTCCCCGGCCCCCTACGCGAAGCCGATTGGCTGCGCGCGGGTGAAGGGGCGGGGCGAGCTGCCGGTGCGCGGCGCCATTCGGTAGGCGGAGGGAGGCGGCTGGGAGGAGCCATCTTCAGAGCGGGAAGGAGGCCGGAATGACACCAGGGGCCGCCATCTTGATTGGGGGCAGGGCATCAGAGGCAGGGCGTTGGGCGCCATCTTGGGTGTGGGCAAGGGGGTCCCCCCGCGTGCACGTTGTGAAGCCAGGGGCCGCGGGGGCGGCTCGGCCCCGCCGCCATGTTGGGGGCGGGCAAGGAAGCCGCGCGCCGCCGCCATCCCGGGTGCGGGGCGTCCGTGTGTGCTGCCCCTCGGGGGTCGCGCAGGGCCCAGGGGCTTGTTTAAGGTACAGGACGCAGTCTGTGTAATCGCAGCTAAATGTCTTAAGGATAAAGATTGCCAGAGGGTGAGAGAGAGAGAGAGGGAGAGAGAGATCCTGTGAGGTAAGACGTTAAACGTACCTGCCGATCCTCAGGTACCGTTGTGACACTTTGCTGCCCAGCCCAGCTGTATGGCCCATCAGGGGCACTTCAGTACGGAATTAGATCGGTTTGTCTCACTCTTAAAGTCGGTCATTGCATATAGGCCCCACTTCTGCAGGGCTTCAGGTGTATTCCAGGCATTTGGGGCCTGTTAAACCTCTGGAAGACTTGCTTTGCACGTGGTGGGCCACCTCTGGTGAATTTCAACCGACTGTGGTGGCTTTGTGTGAGATCCTTCTGTGGCTCCCTCAGGGTGACCGGGGACAAGTGTGGGGATCTGTCCCCACCCCCGACCCTGGGGCACAGCTGGATCCCCACAGCTGGATCCACTGCTGCCATGGATGAAACACTGTTCAAATACAGGCAGTATTTGCTCGCTGGGAATTCCGGTGTCAGGTGCCCGTTTTCTGAGCCTCGCTTGCCATACCCCACGGGGATTAGCTGGTCAGTTTCTAGCTAATTTCTAGCTCTGCCCTGCCAGCCCTCCCACCTGGGGCTTTTCTGTGAGAATATTCAGCAGTTCTGCCGAAGCACCTCTGCTGCCAGTGATAGCCTGTAAAACACCTGGGCCGTGACACGGCTGTGTATGTGAGGGCTCAGAAAATTATTTTAAAAATAAGAGTGCAAGGGAAATTTGGAGTGTTATCCCTGGGCGGTGTTTCTGCTTTGTGTCAGGTAACTCTGGCAGGTACAGACATGCATTTTACGTTCTCATGTCTCTCTCAAGTGCACACTTGACATGTGAGTAGGGAAGAGAAAAAGCTAGAAGTGAAATGGAAGAGAATATTTTCTCCCAAAACCGTGTTCCTGTGCCAGGTCCTCTGGCCAGAGCCCTCATTTCTCACTGGGACAGTGCTCAGGGGTTTCAGTGGCCAGGGTCAGACATCACCTGCCTGCCTCACTCTTGTCACCCTCTGTGAAATGCAGGAGCTCCCCTTTACCTTGGATCTTTCCAGGAGCTGTGAGCTCTGATTCTCGAATCTTTGGGTTACCAGTTTGGCCCCTCTGGAGTTTAAAATCAAGGAAAAGTGTGTTCTGACCTACTGCTGAAGGCAACTAAACCCATCTGAAACCAGGTTATTTACTGTGTCCTGCATATGAAAGGCTCAGCTGCTGCCTCAGATAAGAGATTTACAACTTCGATGAGGCAAAGAATGGGAAAATGATGGGATTATGGATCCACTGTAGCTGAGAGCCAGAGAGATAAAGTGATGTGATCAAAGAGAGCAGGGATTTAACTGCCAGCACAAGCTCCCTGCACTCCCTTGAACTGTGCCTGGTTTAAGGTGTATTTCCCATGGAGGTGTTTCTTCCCAAAGTAAGGAATCCTTACTTTCCCAAAGTAAGGAATTGATAGCAGAGGATGCTGTGGAGACAGAATCCCTCCCTTTATTCATTTATTTTTTTTTTTAATATGGATATTTCTGTACCCCAAAAAGAAGAGTACCCTGAACACCCCACAAAGACTGAAAACATTCATTATCCCTCGGCACCGATCACAGGCCAGGACAGGGTCTGATTTTCTAGACATGAGTTTGCTGCTTGAGTTTACTGCTGCTGACATGAGTTTATGGCATGTGCAGGTATCCCAGGTGCTTTTCAGGTATCTTTGGCAGAGCAAACAGAGATGAACGCCACCACAGAATTCCTGATTTCTAAAGGCCTTTCCTTTTGCAGGTGTGGTCTGACTTAAAAGGCTCTTTAGGGTTTGTGCAAGCTCACCCTGATTTTCCACAGTTCTTGCAGTAGTGGTGATTGTGCAACATTTTATCAGCCGTTTTCCTGCAATAGGAACAGAATTTTTTAGATGGCATCTGCTCAGGTACTATGGGACTAAAAGTGACCAGTGACACTATGGTGGTTTTCTCTGGGCCAAAGGGGAAAATGCTTTTAAGGACAAGATTACACTTGATATGAAAACCCAGCGGGGAGCAGGACCAGCCCCTATGTGTCCTTGTGTTTGTTTTGAAAAACAAACCCAGATGAAAATGATGATATGAAAAAAAAAAAAAGAGGAGGGCAAAGGGGAAAAAAATGAATCAGCTTCTTTTGTATGATCCTACAGCAATGTCCCACGTCCCACCCTGGTTCTGGCGCTGGTTCCTCTGGCCGGGAAGGGCTCTGGGGCACACCCAGCTTATTCCCTTTTTGAGCCCTTCCTGCATGTGTTATCTCTTGGCATTTAATTCACCAGCAGGGAAGAAAAACTCTCTGAAACAAAACCGACCCTTTCCTGCCTTTTCCCTTTGTATTGTTGCACAGCTCCACAGCCCGTGTGGGGTCATGGACACTTCTCTTCGCAACTGCGTCCTTCACAAACTGGCAAAACTCTTCCCCTTCTCCTTCCTCTTCCACCCAACGTTTCTGTCAGCAGTTTGAAAACCAGAACCCTCCTAAGCAGGGCCTAATTCAGGAGCCCAAACCCCTGGGCAGAGTGGTGCATCCTGGCTACTGCTGTCAGTGACAATTCTTTTCCTGGAAGTTCCTCTCCTGCCCCATTATTCCCAGCAAGGCCCTAAACCAGGGAGCTCTCACAGATAACAGTGCTACCACTGAATCCCAAAGAAACCAGGGAGCAGGGGTGTCTCCAGTCCTTCTGCTTCTCTCTGTGGCTTTTATTTATTTTCAACCCCTCACAGCGAACACGGCGGGTTTATTTCAAAGCGTATTGGCAGCTCCAGCAGCATCTCACGGTGCCAGAACATTCTTCTGTGCATCGTTCACGATGCCACATCACCGCTCTGGGAATGGTTAGTGAGGGGCGGGCGGAGCTGGAGCGGAATCTGAGCAGGAGCAGAATCCCTGCAGGATTTGTCAGTCCAGCAGACATGTCCAGCTCTGACCCACGGCCTCCCCTCCACATGCCTGAGGGAAAGGGCCAGGAGAGGGACCCAAAGTGCCTCTGCAGCTGGGGTGGAGGAGTGGGAGAGCTGGCTGTGTTAGTTCCAGCATCTGGGAGGGGTGCAGCTCATACCTGCACACACGTGGCTTTCCGAGCAGGACATGACATGAATGAGGCGAGTGTTTCTTCCATTGATCCACGAGAGTTTGGCAGCATGGAGTATTATTAAAGAGTGTTCTGACTGGTAGTTGATAAATAAATGGGTTTGGAACTGAGCTAATGTGCTGTCAGTAATAAAAAGAAACGTTCTTGAAGACTGATTTTTTACAAGGGCCTGGGCAAGGGGGAATGACTCCATGATTCTGTGATTCCTAACTTGTGTATGGGCTCCCTGAGCGGGGTATCTGTGACAGCTCTGCCACCACAGTGATGTGAGGCCTCCTGTGCAGGGCCAGAGCTGAGCAGGTGAGAGACGCTCTGCAAGGCAGGAGAACTGCATGTGGGCATGGTTTGCGTTGCCATTGCACACTCCGAGTTCCCCTTTTACAGCTGCGGGTATTTCATGCTGCAAGCACCTACATGAACTTCAAATTTGAAGTAGAATCACAACAGCTCGCGTTTTACGTTTCCTTCTTTTTAACCCACGGCACAAGAGACTTCTCTGTATTTCTGCTGTTCCCCGTCCATGTTATTTCAGCACTTCCCTGTCCCCACGGCTCCTCCCGATGCTCTGGGGTGACTCATTTCCTGTGTGGGACGAACCAGCCATTTCCTGGCTGTTCAACACAGGACTTTTTTCCCTCCTAGTCGGGGCTGGAATGGTGAAGATTAGGCTATGGTTTGAGTAATCTGTGGTTTGATTAATCTGTGGTCTGGTTATACCCCCTACAACTCATCCCAGATCTGCTGCTCTTCCCCAGAAATCACCTGGCAGCACCTGGGGCTCGTGGCTGCCCCTGTTCTCCTGGGCCCCAGGCTCAGTGATTTGTGCTCTGACATTAAAATAATCACTCTAACAGTGATCACTCTAACCAGCTCTAACAGTGCCATCCTTCCAGTCACTGCAAACCAGGTCTTCTCTTCATTCAACCCATTTCAGCTCATAATAAAAAGGATTTTTAAAAAAGCACCACAAGGCAAAGCCACTGATCTCACAGCAGAGAGCAAAGCCAGAAATTTTGATTGATCCCGTAAGTGCTACCAAAATGGCTCATTGGCACTTGAGAAATCCGTGTAATACCTGTGTTTGTGTTAGACACAGGTTATCAGAAGGCTTCGTCGGTTCCTGAGTTGATTCTGTGCCCATCATTCCAGGTCTCTCCAACCTGTGCTCCGAGTTTCCTGAGCCACTTCTTGTTCCCATCCCATGCTGTGTCTAACTTGCAGACAGCTTATGTAGCTCAGACATTGCCTGACCATTGGAATGCCAGCCTGAGGTATCACAGCACTTTCAAGCAGCTTTTTACTGCTGAATTTTTAATTATTCTTTTAATCTTATGTGAACATTTGGACTCATCAGCCTGCCATAGACCTGGAATGTTGGGGAAGAAACCCCGCACAGTAGGGATGCTGCCGCTGGAGTCTGAATGGAGCACATGTGGAGGGCTGAGCCCTGAATAATTCATACCTGTAATGATTTATTCATGCCTAAGGCTGGATACCTCCCTGTGACTTTCCATTATCTCAAAGAGAAGGCAGGTTCCGATTCCATTCCACTGTCCCCAGGCCGGTGCCAGCTCCTGCGCTGGACTCAGAGCAGGAGAGCTGACATCTCTGCTCAACACAAACAGGCAACTCCTGCCCTTCCAGTGCCACAGCCGTGGCCCCTGATGCCCAGACTGAAATGTAGGGCAGGTCCTTGCACATTCTTCAGAAAGGACGGTGGGTGAGCAAGCAGGTAAAGCTCTTTTCCACGGATACAAGGGGAAAGTGAGACCCTGAGGTCACGATGCAGCACTTTCTGAGCATAGAAAACAGACAGGCCCTGACTGTGATGTGACACCGTCGAGCTGAGCTCACTCTCCACGAGAAATTGCAGTGTTTCCCACTGTAAAGTTACAGATTCTGACACAGTCGATGCCACATTGCAGGATGGTTTCCTGCCCTTCCAGAAACCTTGCAGGGAAGTCTGGACAAAGAGCAGCAGCTCAGGCTCATCTTTGCTGCCTGCTGTGTGCTTGCAGAAAATACCATCAGGAGAGGTTTACAGGGCCATGCTCTGAGTTCCTGACCTGGGCGAGGATTCTGCAAGACATACAAATTCCGTCTGTCTAGAAAGGCTGAAAGATGATCCCGTGTTTCAGAGAATCTCCAGACCCCCAGGCAGCACTGCTCCTCACTGGCTGGTGTGAAATTTCCTAATTGTTTAACCTGCAATCCTGACTTGTTATGTCCTTGAAATGGGCTCTGCATCAGCATAATTAAAAATGTCAAACAGGCTTGAGAACCTCTCCAAGTTGCTAAAAATGAATGTGAATTTCCTCTCTGCAGCCTCACTCCGTCTCTCCCTTGCTCTGGCCTCAGCTTTCCCGAGTGCCTGGTTTCAGCCCCTCAGCATAGTTTGCATTCCACTGCCAAGAATGAACATTTATTTATACAAACAACCCTCTTTCCAAGCACATCTCCCGCCATCCCAGGGCAGGGAAGTAAACACCATTTCTGGTCTGTCCGTAGCTCCAGCTCTGCATTTCCTTCTTGCTTTAATCAGGGGTGTGTTTGCAGGGAGACCTGACTGCCATTCTGTTGCTTTCCTGTGCCCAGCAATGGCCTGGGAAGCTCCTTGGCTTCCTTACAACGATTTGATTTTGTGACCCCCTGAGTATAGTGCCTTATCAGCCCCTCGGGGGGGCTTGCTGGCTCAGCAGCAGTTTCCAGAGCTGGAACCTGGGGGGCTCTGCAAGACTTTGAGAGTACTCAGCCCCCTGATCTGCTTGTCTCCCAGCACATCATCACCTGGTGTTCCCAGTCCGTTACTGGGCCGCTGTGCTGTACTGGTTCTCCCACAGTGTGGGTGGCACTGTGGTGGAGCTCAGAGGGAACTGGAACAGCAGCTCCCAGACGAGCAGTGCCGCAGGGCCAAGGGCAGGCAGGTGCAGCTCATGCATTATTGCTGCTCCATCTCCATCGCTCACCTGCTGGGCTCCGGGATTGTTCCTGAAACCTTAGCTCTGCCCCTCTGTCCACAGGTGTCTCCTGTTGCATCTGCCATTTGAATGGATATGGCACAGATGCCACATGACTCCAGACAGGGGAATGTCACAGTCTGAGCACAGGTCATTTAAATGAAAAAGGGCCCTGACAGAGACAGGCACCTAGGGATGCTCCCTCGGGTGTGGAGCCTGCCTGCTGCTCGCTCCCTGCTCTGAGCACAGGATTTACTGCTAGAAACATTTGAAACATTGCAGCAACATTTGAAGAGGTGTCCACAGTATAAACTGTGTGTCCCCAAGGCACACGGATCACAGAGGTGTGTGTGCCCCACAAAGCACACAGATCACACAGGTGTGTACAGCCCAGTACTGCCCACGTGTTCTTCCATGATTGTGTCTGCAGCCCCCTCATCCGTACTGTGGTTCCCCTGGAGCTGAGGGGGACACGAGAAACTCCAAAGGCAGAAGGAGCAAGAGAACAGGAGGGATTGCCCAAATCCTGCTGCCCCCCTCCCCAAATCCTGTGTTTTGGTGCCACACATGGCAGGTCAGGAGCCTCGGCCATGCAGCTTGCTTCCACACTGAGACAAGAACAAAGATGTCCAAACACAGCCGGCTTGGAGAGGACGGGGACAGCCATGCTCTGTGCCCGCCGTGAGCCCCATTGTCATCCCGGCCAAGAACGGCATCATTTCCCCAGGGCTGCAGCTCTATTAAACACAAAGCTCCAAATTATTTCCTACTTGGATCAAAGATGTGTTTGTTCCAGTGGCACTTAAGTTTAAAAGGCAGTGCCGGGGATGAATGAAACCTCCCCAGCAGCAGCTGCTGAGGCTCAATTGGTTTGTCAGTGCTGTAGTTACGCTGTGGGCATCTCGTGGTTGCCGGCCCGTATGTTCCTGAAGGATGTTGTGCAGTGGAACAGTTCAGGGAAGCCTTGCTCTGTGGCTGAGGGGCTTTTGCTTTTGTGGTGTGAAGGTTTGCTTGTGTTACAGATGGTGAAAGCGTTCAGGAATCTCACATTCTGATTCCAGACTCAAAGCCAAAGCACTCTGTATCAAACTGGGTGGAAGTGTATGAAGATACACAACGGCCTGTGTGCAGATCCCTGGAATTGGTGGTATAACTGTAGACTGGGGTCTGGGTGAGGAACCTGCTCCCTAAATGCCATCTCCTGGTCTGGGTTGTACAGCAGATGCTCCCTGTGACAGGAGGGGAAGGAAGCCCTCTGGAGTATGAAATTAAGCATTAAAAGAACATGAAGGCAGGAGCATGCAGCATGTGAAGTCAGGGAGAACTGAGAACGCTGGCGATGCCAAAGGAACAAAAGAAACCCAATATCCTTTAGAAGTTTTAATATTTAATTGGTGAGCTCTCCAATACCGGGGCAGTGAGTGTGGCAGGCAATGACAGGAGCCCATGCAAGGGGTGCTTCATGGGGCTCCAGCATCCCCAAAACACAGGCACAGGGGCTCCTTGTGTGCAGAACTACAGAGCTCCCTGCTCTGCACCACAGCACTGAATTCCTGGTTTTGGGTAAAACCGGCATTGCCACAGCCCGAAAGTGATTCCCACAGCAGGTCTGGAAGTTGGGGATGCATCACTTCTGGCTCCCTCCTGTGCAGGTACTGCCTGCAGCTGCAGCCAGAGGAGCATTTCCATGAGCTCACACACTCTCCCTGTGGAGCTAAGTTCCCTCCAAGGGGCAGTTCAGATCAATTTTCAGGGCTCAAAAAATACATGACAATACTTTGAGAAAATACTTCATTCCATACTGCAAGATGACAAGTTCCTTCTGCAGCAGGTGGAAGTCAGTTCTCAGAATCCTTTCCTCAGGGGCAGTTTCAGCTGAGGACTTCGGATCCAAACCACCCATTGGCTCTGGTTTCTCTGGAATCTGTTGGCTCTGGTTTCTCTGGAATCTGTTGAGTGGAGTTGCCTGGTTTGCTCCTCCTCACACTCTGGGCAGGGTGTTACGGCTGCAGCTCTCCCAGATGCAAGGCCAGAGTGTGAGTTTCTTGTCCAAAGGATCATCCAGCTGTGGTGTTTTCATCCCTGGGGCTCTCAGCTCCGCTCTCAAGGAGTGGGGGACAGCAATGGGTAGCCACTCTCCAGATCCTGCTGGTCCTGGCTGCTGCCCCAGGCAGCCACTCAGAGCCCAACAAAGCCGAGGGCTCTCAGCTCTCAGGCCAGAGAACTTTGCTCATTGCTTCCATCTCACACGAGATTGACAGGTTGCTTTGAGTTCCCTTTCCTCACTAACACCTCTCTCCCCTCTCTCCTAGGCTGCCCGGTGCCTTGGATGAGATCCTGTCCTTGGGCAGTGCTGTGTTCTGTGGGAGGCTGCCTGCCCGACCTTGGAGCAGGTAAGGGAGACAGTGGCACGTCAAAACAAGGACAGAGTAGAAACTTGATCAGGAGCCAAGGCTCCAAAGGTGGGAGCCTGCAAGTCTCACAGATGGCATCACCAGGGAGCATGAAGCAATGCATTTGCCTGTGGCCAAAATCCTGGGGTGCTGCTCAGGGGGATGTTTGTGAGGGACAAGAACTTGGGGTTCCTTCTTTGCTCCCATACCACAGACCCAGCAGGGACTGGAAACAAGCCATCCCACAGCCAGGGAGCTTCCCTTCCCCTGAAAGGTACATTGTTACCAACAAAGTGTTTTTTCCTGCCTCCAGGAGCCATTTCCCATCACATCCCAGCAAACCTCCATAAACACCTGGGGTGCAGAAGCGAGCATTAGCGTTTGGCTGGTGCTGGTGAGACTGAGTCCAGCACCCCCAGGCAGAGTCACCTCGAATTCAGGGGCTTTAGACAGGGGTAGGAAGGAGCTGAGGTGTCAGTCGCTAAAGATGGTCTGTACTGTAAAAGAAGTAGGTTACAATGTCCCATTTTGAACAATTACAGCTAATTACAAGTCACAGATTCACCACAAATACTGTTTAATAACAAATTGCTGCTGCACTCCAGCCAGAGCGTGCTGGGGGAACACGGGAGCTCTGGTCTGTGGGTAGGTGGAACAAGAGCGGAGAGGGTCTGGCTCAGCTCAGGGAGGGGTGGGTGCCAGACCCCAAAACGGGTGAAACGCTGCGTGCTGCGTCCTGTGGTGGGTGGGGTTGGGTTGGGTTGGGTTGGGTTGGTTCGGTTCAGTTTGGCAGATGGTTGAAGAAACACCTTGTGGCACACGGTGATTTTAGTTAAACTTTAAAAGGCTGCGCAGAAATGTAAAACACGGCAATAAACGCCCAGACAATGAAATCAAACAGGATTTGCGCCCTCCCCTCGCCAAGCCCCAGCTGTTCGCTTTGGCCGCTTGGTAGCGGCGGAGCAGCACCGACCGAGCCCGGCCCGGGGATTCCCTTCTCCCCGCCCTGCCCACCAGTGCGGGCTCTGGCTGCCGTGCTGCGGTTCCCGGCAGGACCCGGGACCGGCGCGGCCGGGGCGAGCACCGGGGGCCGAGCGCCCCCTGCCGGTACCGGGGCCGAGCGCCCTCCGCCGGTACCGGAGCCGAGCTCCCCCTGCCGGTACCGGGCGGCTCCGGGCGCGGGGAGCACGAACAAAAGGGTTCCCGTTCCACGTCGTTCCCGGGTGATTCGGGAGCCCGGCGCGCTCAAACGCGGCAGAACCGGGCGGACCAAAGGTGCTCGTGCAGCGGGAGTACCGGAGCCATCCCGTGCCCGGTACTTGGTGACAAACCCCGAGAGCAGCGAGTGAAGCAGCGATGCTCCTGCACTGGCCTTCTGGCCCCCGGCAGCTCCTACCCAGGGTGAGGGGACAGACCACTGTCCCACGAACAGCGGTGGGGGACACGATCAGTCCCCACAGCTGGGCTGTGCTGCGAACGTCTCCGTGCTTATCTGTCGCAGCTGGCACATGGAATCGTGGGGACAGTCCAGCCAGATGTCCCCGGGGCACTGGCACAGGTGTGAGGTGCCCCCGGACTCCACCTTGATACTGTGTCAATGACGCTGCAGCATTTCCTGCCCAGGTCACAGATTTGCCCATCGTTGATTTCAGCTTTCCAACTTCCTCCTGGGAAATACAACGTGAGCTCCTATTTATAGAAGTTCATGGTTTGCTATGAATTTTTTCCTTCACTCAGGCTGGTTTGGTGGCTGATCTCTGTTTGGTGGCCCTGACAGTGCTGTGCCAGCTGCCTGTGGCTTTTATTAGCACTTTTCAGAAGCCTTGATTTAGTGCTCACAGTCACATCCCAGGCCAGTGGCTCTGGAACGCAGCCCCTCAGGAGCAGAGATAATTGGAACTCGGGGAAAAAAGTGGTGTCCGAGTCTTTGAACAAAAAAGCTCTTGTTTAAGGAATGTGTGCTGGAGGCCAGTGTTTGCCAGCAGGGTCTGTCTCCTGCTCAGAGCCGGTGCCTGCAGTCAGATCCTGCCCTCCGCAGACACGTCGGGTGGGATTTTTTGGGAGCATCTCTCAAAATGGAGGCATGGTGCCCTGTAGCAAGTACGGGATGTATCCTGGGAATTGTATTTCTGCAAACAAGGCAGGAGGGGCTGGTGGAAGGATGTGGGGAAGCAGGAAGAGAGCTGAAGAGGTGCTCAGAGGATTCTTGTACAGGGCAGATGGGGAGGGAAACAAACATCGCAGAGAACAGGAAAACTGATGTGCTAGGAAATGATGGATCCACCCCCCAGGCTCCTGCTGGGGAGGGTGGGACAAGCTCCATGATTTCTGGCAGCCATGAGCTGCAGCTGCTCCACTCAGCTTCCGTCCTGCAGCCAGATGTGTTTGAGTGCAGCTTCAATCCTTCCTGCCCTGACACGGCCCCGGCAGTGCCCCCATGCTCTGGCAATGCTCCACGCGTGTGTTTGGGGGCTGTCCCAGGTCCCCTCACCTCCAGGGAGGGTTTCCCAAGGGAGCTGGGAAGGAGGCAGGGGTCAAGTTTAAGCACTGCTGTTCTGTATCCTGTTGTTTTCCTACCAGGATTGTTGCAGTTTCCTGCACTGTCTTATCTGGAGCAGGGAAGGCAGTGCTCTCCAATTCTCTGGCTCCGTGCATGTCCCAGGTTCTAATCTGCAAAACAGGCGTTGGAGCCCGTGATAGGAACCAGCCAGGGCTGTCACAGGGCAATGGGACAAGGACAGAGGGGGCAAAGGGCTTTTAGTGCCTCAAAATTAGTGTCTCTTTGTAGTGCTCCTGTTTGCACAAGGCTGTGTCTGTTTTATGGCTTCAGGCCTTCAGGACACCTGGGAGGGGGAGAGAGGAAAATCTCAGTGGTGACATTCTCAGGTGACTCTGTGTCTGACAGACCTTACAGGAGGATAAATCTCAGAAAGTGCTGAGTTGGCTTCCCCCACCCCCCACCAAGGACTTAAAGGACACACATGAAGTCTTAAAACAGAAAAAGCATTTCCGTGTTTCTGTCAGCCCAAAGTTCAGTCTCCCCTCAAGTGCTGGAGACTCCTGTGAAATTACTTGGCCACATTTTCTGGAATACAGAGGTAAAATCAGTACCCACAACACTGAGGCCTGGAAAGCTGTGTGGAGCAGGGCCTGAGAAAGCCAAACCTTGTAGATTTAAAAAAAAAACCACCACTTTTTTTTTCCATAAGTGAGCCTGAATTCACGTAACTATAGGTTTTAGCAGTAGACTGAATTCCCTACGGGTTAAAAAAATTAAAATCCTTTACTGTACAGCTCTGGAATGTCCTGTTTTCCTGCAGAAAGGTGTGGGTCCTGTACACAGTGTCCATTATCAGATGGGAGCCTCTCCTGGAAAGAGGATTAACCCACAACATCACTCCCAGCCACACAGACACTGAACCAGGCAGGAGGCTCCAAAATAAACCTCAGCCCCAAACTCCAAGCCCAGACCCTTCCCCACAGGGATCCCAGGGTTGTTGGAAGCAGGTAAAAACTGTGGCAATGATCCAGATGGGTTTTTATTATTCAAAGGGAATTCACATATGCCAGTTCAGCCTTTGGGGGAAGGACAGTGGTAATTTTTCTCACTTAGCTGTGACTGTGAATCCAGACTGATTCCACTTGCCATTTCTTTGGGGAAATCTCAGCTGCTGGAGGTCTGAGGGCCACAGCAAGCTGAAGGGTCTGTAGCTGAACACCAGAGCCTGTGCTGGGAAACTAAATAGCAAGGAAAAAAAAAGGCCTTTTTTTCCAAGAGATCAGGAAGAGGAAGACATGTGCCTGGAGATAAGGAAAGATAAAAGCATTCCATTTGCAGAGGCCTGTGATAGGAATCAAGATGTTCATCTGCCAAGTCAGTAATTTTGTGGCCTTATGACCATGCGGAGCTTCCGCTCCTGTTACCTTTTCCCACACTGACTGAAGGCACCAGATTGTTGGCATGGAAGTTCCTTTGAGTCTGTCTGAGTGGCTCAGCCCTTTCAGGGAATTGCACAGGCTGAACTCGAAGATAAAACTCTTTTACTTCAGGAGGGAAAATGGTTCTCCCCCAAGTTTATGTTCAGCTTGTAGGGGCTTAGCAGGAGCAGGCTGTGAGCTCCCTGGCTTGGGGAGGTGGGAACAGGTCAAACACCTCAGGGGAGAAGCTTGGGCAGAGCCTGTTTTCAGTGAGGGGTCAGGGCAGCTGAAATGGCCACTGGAGGTGACTCTCTGCCCTGTTTGCTGGGATTCATCAGGAGTGAGCTCATGGGAACAGTAGATCCCATACAAGGCCTTGATTACCATCAGGAGCTCAGATTGCATTTGCTGCTTCCAAAAAGGCTTTTATTTTCTGATTTTTTGTTAAAGCAGCAGCGGATTTCAGTAAAAAATTCTCAGTAAATCCTGCCTTTGCACATTCCACACGCTGGCACACGCAACAGCCAAGCATTCGGGCTAAAATTATCTGTGCTATCATTAGGAAGGAACATATGGATTGATGGAGCCTAAGTGCAGAAGGGAGCTGTGCTGCTGTGCTGCAGGCTCACCCCAAAGGGGGCAGTTCTTGTGCTTCCCTGTCATTCCCTGGTGGCTGGCACCTGCGAGAAGTGTGACCTGTTCTCTTTGGACAGGAGAGCCGGTGTGTTGGGCTGGTACTGGGTGGGCACTGACACCAAGGGCACCAGGCACAGCTTCTGCCCAGGGCCAGCACTCCCGCAGCACAGCCGTTCTGCCCCTGTGCTGCTGGCTTTGCCCTCAGCCTAACTACCACACTCCTGAGATACATCCCTGTGGACAAGCACCATGTTCAGGGATTACGGAGCAGCCCGACAGATGTCAGCTGGGATGGGCTTCTCCTGTGTTCCCCATCTCGCTGGGAGAGGAGGAGCCCGGGGCTGGAGCTCTCATACCTGCACAGCCTGTGCTCACTGACTGCCAGCCAGGACCTGTTCTCCCCTAGAGCCGTGTCCTGTTTGGGCTAGAACTGCTCAAAGAACTGCTCAAAGAACCACTTCAGACAAGGTCCCCATGTCCAGGGCTTTCAGCCTTGCTTCTTTTGCCATCACTAATTGCAAAGCTTTATATTAATCATGGACCAAGATGCACAGTGTTGGTGACGGCCGTGCAGGCTCCCGGGCTGCCATGGTGCTGAGGGCACCTTACACGTTCCCTGTGACACAGAAACAGGGATGACTTCCAGGCTGCTGCATGGAGCCTTCCAAACAGCTGGGAGAGCTTCAGATTTAGTCTCTAATATAAATACGAGTTGCATGTGCAAGTTCCTCAGTTGGGAAACTGCCTCTTGCTACTGTTTGCAAAGTCAGAGAATGTCAGGCTGAACCAGCCTCACTATTTCTGGTTCTCTCTCTGCAGATCAGCACTTGGAGACACAAAGCTTGCCAACCATGGAGTGCTGAAGGAATGGCTTGCAGAGTTCAGTTTGTAAAATTCTGTTTTCAGTGTTTATATTTAGTTTCCCTTTAGTTGGTGTTGCAGAGGCTGATCCTGCAAATATTTACCCCAGTCAGGTTTTGTGTGTAGAGTTCCTGGAAGCGCAGTGGGAGCTCAGCCCATGGAGGGCACAGGCCTGCAGTGGGCTGAGCATGGAGAAATTCAGTTGCATCTTCTGGTCAGGGTTTTATATACATATACATACATATACACACATCCCTGTACGTAGCACACACATGTGATGATCATTTCAGGTTCTGGGAGAGAAAGGCCATTCAAAGAGTCCCTTACTGATCTACACCCGAGAGAAGGCTCAGTGAGACAGGAAGCAGCAGCATGGTGAGTGTCTGTTATGGCATAAATGATAGCACAGACAGAAAGAATGAACAAACTGATTTTTAAAAAGAGTCCTGAGATGAAATTGCTGGTCTACAATTATTGCAGTGTTGGGGAGGGACAGAAACAGCCCCAGGACTGCTCTTGTCTGCACGTCCTCTCTCACTCACGTTCTCTCCAACTCACCTTTACAGAGCGAGAGCGCCAGTGATGAAGGGTGCAGCAGTGCCAGTTCCCTTCAAGCGGATCTCTCCAAACTTGTCATCTGGGCACACACGCACGGGACCATATGCAACCAGATCCCAGCCCTGGAATTCATGCAGAACACGGGTCACCTGAGCAATGACAACGCTGTGCTGTGGATGTGCAGAGTCGGACATGCCTATCACTGGCACTGTGGGAAGTTACATAACAGAGGGGAAGAAGAGACTGAGGCTGTAGGAAGGAGAAAGAGGCTCCTGTCTTCTGACTCTTTGACAAGGGAAGGCAGCTTTGAGGAAAAGAGGCTCAAGCTGACCCCATTATCTTTTGAGATGGGTCAAGCGGATTCTGGGAGCACAGGGTCATGTGGCAGATCCCAAGGGTTCACTGAACAGACGGTGGAAAGCACCTACACAAGGAGTAATGAGCCCAGGGGAAGTCAAAATACCAGGAAACCTGTAACATTGTACTCTGCAGCAGAGCAGCGCACCTCAGTGTCTGGTGGGATAGTCCAATCTGGCAAACAGGAGGTGAAGTCTGAAAGTGATGAAGACTTACAGATCATCTCTGATGAAGAGCAGCATGAGGCAGATGAAGACAACCAAGAAGACAGACTCAACCAGGATAATGTGTCAGAGCCATCTACTGAGGAGTTGCAGATGGTCCACTGCCAGAATACGGCATTGCACCAGCCAGCAGCCCCCCAAAGAGCTGCCTTTGCCCCCACAGCAAGGCCACCACTAACCCGTGCCTACGTTCTGCAGGCTTCTGTCAGTGAGCCAGAGGACTCGAGCAGGAACATCCTGAGGCTGGGTCCTTTCACTGCTGCAGGGTCCACGGCTGAAACTTCCAGAGCAAGGAGCCTCCCGGGGTCAGCAGCACCAAAGGTATGTTTAAAACCCCTTCCTGTCCCCAGCACCGAGGCCAGGGCCCAGCTTGAATCACAGCCCTCGGCGATGTTCTTTGAGTTCCAAGCCACTGCTGATGTTCAGCAGCATCTCCAGCTGAGCCCTCCAGAGTGTGGCACACCAGGGACAGGCTCCAGCAGGGACGGTGCTGAGAACGCGGGTGAGGACAGCGAGACATCAGGATCCGGGCAGACACCTTGTTCTTCAGCCTTACAGAGTCCAGACAGCAATCCACCTGGAGCCTCAAACAGAGGTAAGACAGCCTGGAGTTCTGTGCCTGCAGGGGTGTGGGGGTGTTCTATTAATCACTTTCCCAAAATATCCAAAGAGGGCGAGTTCACATCACTGCCAAGATCTGTACTGCAGCATCTAAGTAAAATCTCTTGGATTTGGGGCACTCCTCTTTCTGCTCAAGGGGACTATAAAGTTCCCTGCCTAAAGGAATTGGTACTTCTGTAGGGAATGCCCTTCTCTGGGGTACCCAAAGATGTTCTTGGCTGTGCCTCACCCCCAACATCCCAGTTTGAATACTTTGGTCTTCTATTTTACCCAGTATCCCCACACAGTATGTTGGCTGTACTTGGGAGAGTCCCTGTGGGAAACTGGAGCCAGAGAGGGGAACTCAGGTCTCAAGAGAAAGAAACAAGAGGAGGTAACACAGAGAAATTGTGGCCAAAGCTCTGGCTGCACCAAAGCCAGTGGCAAAAGCTCCCAGTACTGGCAGTGGCAGCAGAGTGTCAGTCGTGCATGGAAAATGCAGGACTCCACACATTGCTTTAGTCCTTTTAAGAATGAAGATTTTCATATGTGCTGTCCTGCAGCACAGGGGCCTGGGCATGTCCTTGGGAAGGGCAGAGGTTGCAGAGGCAGCATTTGGGGTCTGCCTGGAATGTGCTTACAGCACCAGTGCTGATCCTGAAAAGGCTTAGGGGTTGTTGTTCCTTGTGGAGCCATAACCACACAAACTGCCACAGCTGAGGTTTGGGAGCAGTATTTTACTGTTTTCATAACTGACATCATGTGTCTTCTGAAGGGACTGGGAATTCTTCTGGGAATGTCTGTGTAGTAGCTGTTTCTGCCAAGGTAACTGGCTCATGGCTCAGAGGAGGCCTCAGCATTACTGATTCATGAGCTGTTCCTCTCTGCACCCGGAGCAGTCAGTACAAAACAGGCCAAAACCCCAAACCAGTGGGACAGGGATCAGTCTTTCAGGATGACAACTAAGCCTGTACGAAAGAACCCGGTGCAAAAGGGGGAATCTCTAGGTGTTGGCTCATGAGCTCTTTTCCATCTCCCCCTTCTCAGCCCTGGACGAGTCACAGGCGAGCAGATGGAGCTTTCCAGCAATCCAGAGAATTCATTTCTCATGCTACATCGAACTAGGTAGATGTGCTATTGCCATGGCAACTTGAGAGAGAGCCCAACTGGAATCCTGGCAATCCTTTAAACAAAATCATAGTACACTTTCAGTCACCTGTTTGTTCTCCCTCACCATCTACCCCAGCCTTTGGTTCATGCTGTTATTTCACAGTGAGAGGGAAATTTCCCTGTCTGGCAGTGAGCAGGGCCAGCTGCCAAGGGAGTGGGAGCAAGGAGGAGCCCGACTTTCCCCGGAGAGTTGGGCACTGTTGGGTGCTGCTGGCTTGTGGAGAAACCCAGACATGACCAACAGTTCTAGGGGAAGGGGTTTGGGAGAGTCCTGTCCTCTCTGAATGGCTTCCAGAAGGCAGGTGGACACCATCCTGCATCTCCTCGTGTTTTACTGATCTTTGGGGGTTCTTTCTGTCCACAAATCTGTGTCTTGTCTTTTAGATGTGCTGAAGAAGCAGGAGAAAAAGAGAAGCTATACCCTTGAGGATATTAAAGTGTTCAAAGGGTGGCTGAAGTTGCACCACCCCTCCGAGACGCGCAAGATCCACATGCTGCCTCCTGCAGACCTCGACCACTACCTGGTCTCGTTCTTCAGCTCCGCCAAGAGACAGAATGGCATGGATTTTTCTGCCAATTCCTTGAGCTTCTTCCAGCGCAGCATCGACCGGTACCTCAGGGACCACAAGTACGAGTACAACGTGTTGAGAGGGCCAGAGTTCAGGGGCTCTCAGGAAGCCTGGAAATTAAAGCATTGGTACCTGTTCCAAAAGGAGAAGGAGGAAGAGTGGAGTGTTGTGGAGAACATGACAGATGAAGACGTGGAAAAACTTTTTAAGAAGGGAATTTTAAGCAAGACACACCCTCAGGGCTTGTTGCACCTCATGTTCACCAACCTCATAAGGGGGTTTGGGGCAAGCACCCACTTCCAGACCCACGAGCTGTGCTGGGGACAGG
This sequence comes from Machaerirhynchus nigripectus, assembly GCA_013397975.1. NCBI lineage: Eukaryota > Metazoa > Chordata > Aves > Passeriformes > Dicruridae > Machaerirhynchus > Machaerirhynchus nigripectus. Next base: position 82,008 of record VZRQ01008204.1, read on the forward strand.
TGGTGCTGAGGAAGATGAGAGGAGAGGTGGAGTACTTGGAGTGGAAGGATGATCTGAACCCAGGGGGAAATGAAGGAGAGCTATGCCCACGGCTCTTTGCAAAGCCTGAGGATCCAGAGAGCTGTCCAGTCGCCAGTTACAAGGAGTATGCCAGGAAGAGGCCGCCAGATATGATGAATGACAACCACCCTCTTTACCTGTCTCCCAAGTCACTGTGCTCCATCTGGGACAAAGTGTGGTACAGCAAGAAGGCACTGACAAAAACCAAAATGGAAAAGATCTTGAAAGTTATTACCCAGGAAGTCAGAGGAGTCGTAAGGAAGACCAGGAAATAGAGCTGTCCTTTCAGCTTTGCCCCTTAAACTGCTCCAAGGCTGCTCTGAAACAAAATCCTATTGCAGTATTTGGTGTAGGTTGAGAACAAACATCCTTCTGCTGGGCTTCACCTTGGCACTGAAGGTACCTACAGATCTGCAGCGCCTTGGCTTTCAGGGAAGTTCCTTTTTGTTGTTTCTGTTTCTGGAATTGATAATTCAGTGAGTTAAGGAGAATCTTGAGTTTCACACTTGCCAAACGAGTTAATGTTCTGCTGTACGGTCAACGCTGTTAGAAACGACCAGTACTGATATGGAGAGGGCTCGGAGGTGGCAGAGCCTGGCCAGGAGCGCCAGCTGCACCCACATTTTGGGGCTGACACCCCACACAGCTCAGCCTGGGGCACAGACCTGTGGGGAAGGATGAGCGGCGTGAGGAGAGCGATGACGCTGCCGATCCCAACTTCGCAGGAATGCTTCTGACAAGGTTCAGGTCATTCCCCTTAGGGAAAGATTCGTAGATTGAAGAAGCTGTGGCCGTTGTAAGAAGTTGCTTAAAGTGTCTGACAATGTTGAAAGGTTTTATGGTAAGTGGTTTCTCTGGAATGCAAAACACATCCCCACGAAGGCACTGGGAGGTGTGCTCAGCTCTGCTCAGCTACCCCAGCACTGTTTAGTGCCTGTTACAGCTCAGTCAGGTTTTTGGTTGCATTGTTGACAGAGCCAAATAAAAGAACCTTTAATTCAGTCCTGTCTGTCTGTGTCTGAACAGCAGGTGATGTTTTCCTGGAGCACTGGTGTGTTCCCTCTCATGCTCAGTCTCCCCTGCTCTCAGCCCGGTGGCACAGAGCTCTGGGCCCTTTGAAGCCATATGAGCCATCTCTGTGGTGTGCAACGAGGCCTTGGGGGTCAAGCTCTTTGCCAGAATTGGTCCCATTCAACCAATTTAACATCAGGAAGTAACTTAAGGACGTTTGAAGAGATATAAAAATAAGACAACTCAAGTGCTAGAGGACGTCTGCCGGCTCCCCTCGTGCTGTGGAGCATCGCTGGCATCGCCACGACACCACGACTGAGCAGCTGTCCCGAGGGCCCCGCCGGTCCCGGGTGACCCGGCCACGGGCACAGCTCTGCTCCCCGCGGGGCCGGGCTTCCCTCAGCCCCGAGACCACCCCGGGTCGGGCTCTTCCCTCCCCCTCGCTGGTCGCAAGGCTCGGGACCGAGCGGCTGCTGACGGGAACAACAGGTTGCACCATCTGCCCCCCTGTGACCTGCACAGCACCGGGGCACCTCCCGGCTCCCTGGGGCTCCACCGGGGAAACCCCCGGTCAGCATCCGCTGACCTGCTGCGGGGTCCGCACCGGGACCCCCGACAGCGCTGGCGGAGCAGGGTCCTGGTCTCAGAGGGGTCAGTACCAGGACCCCCATCAGCGCTTGTGGAGTGGGGTCGGTACCGGGGTCCCGGCGGGGCCGTACCGGGCCCCCAGCAGTGCTCGGGGAGCCGGGTCGGTACCGGGGTCCCGGCGGGGCCGTACCGGGCCCCCAGCAGTGCTCGGGGAGCCGGGTCGGTACCGGGGTCCCGGCGGGGCCGT
>VZRQ01008211.1:21960-32164 GCA_013397975.1 Machaerirhynchus nigripectus
TTATTATCACCACATGTTTTTCCTTTTGGTTGTTTATGTTCCCGACATTTTGGAGTAGCAAAATTATGCTGACATCTATCCTGAAGATGGATTCAAATGCCAAGCTTGTGGCTATGTTCAGTCAGTTAAGTTCTGACCAAAGAAGAGCTGCAGATTTACTTATTCTCCTAAAGGCAAGGAATGAGTGTCACAACTTACCTTTTTCCTCAGAAATGCCTCAGACACCCTCAGGTATCCTCAGGTGGTCCAGAGATCTGCTTGCAGTTTCTCACAGTGAGCTAACTTCAGAAATGTTCAACTGTGAGCCTTATTTTAGCAAGATGACCACCATCAGTAAAGGATTGGTGAAAACCAGCAACAATTACAATTAGCTTCAGGAACATTTCTTTGACTATTTCTGTCAGTGAACAAATATATTGTCAAATGTCTCAATTCTCCAAGACAGAATTTTGTGTGCTACGGTTTTGCTCTGCCAATAATCTTAGATCCAGTGGCTTTCTAAAGATACTGGATTTTTTTTTCTGGTTTAGCTGTTGGGCCCATATATGGTAAAAGACTCAAAAGAATATAATAGCCTTTCTAGAAAAGGGTAACAGTGGAGCAAACCAGTGCAGTAGAATTCAATAGCTCTCTATCATCCATGTTGATGGCTGCATTTTCTTTGGCATCAGTAGGTGTTATGAAAAAAATCTAAATTATCATTATTATGTGACTCATTTTCATATTTACAAAGTTGAATAGCTTTTAATATACATTACCAGACACACAAGCACCTTATAATGTTGTAGGCTTTTCAAAATGACAAGTCAAAACTTTTAGTTGGATTGGAAAGTTCTAACAATTCTGTTTCAAAGCTTGTATTTCTCTTTTGAAGCTTAACTTAATCAAAAGAAAACTTGTATTAACCAGTGGCTAATCCACGCCTGTGACAGTGAACAGGAATGTCATTCTTCCCATAATAAAGGGACTAGGCCTCCGTGAGCGTCTTCAATTAGGCTGTTGTCAGATCAAAGTGGCACCTGAACTTCAGTGTGTCCTACGGCTGAGTGCTGGAGTTTTGAACCTCCCACAAAGATATGGAGGAAAACCACTTCTCACCTTTTAATCTCAGGTGTTTCCTAACTGTAGCTGTGAGGTTGTAATATCAGGTATTTGTTACATGACCAGACATTACACTGATGCACAACCTTTCTGACACCTAAATTATCAAACTACTAATGTGAATTAGAGGAATTTTAAACCAAATTCATCTTCTGTTCCTGAAGTATATTTGATTTGTGAGACCCTGAAATTCCATCTGCCTGCCATACTGTGCCTGGTTCACACCTACTGAGATGCAGAACAGCTCTCAGGAAGCCTGTGTTCTCAAAGGTCATTTCAACAGCTCGGAATAGTCAGGAGTGGAAAGGCATTACATGAGGCCCAAAGGAATCAGATCTGAAAGGGTGAAATGAAACCACACTACATTTGTAAGTGTTAACATATGCTATTGGTTTACATACAATTTTGTATACAGATACATGAACACATATGTATTATATGGTTTTCATACTTAGTCATAATTAAGATGGATAGACGACATTTTTGCTGAGTTTTCATTTAATGGAAAACCGAAGTTATAATATTTTGCACAGATTGTCTGATACCCACAAGATTTTTATCTGAAAGTCTTTAGTGTACGTGAGGGAAAATAGAAGTCGTAGACATTGACTGTCACTGAGCAGCTGGCTCTAGGGCAGGGGTCCTTCATATGCTCACAATGAGAATTACCTGGGCTGGAAACCTGCTCTATTATCAGTCACACACACTTGAGCATGTTTGGCCTAGACCCATCTCTTAAACAAACAAAAAACCCTGTTCAGCTCTCTTGGAAGACCGAGAAGTTGTTGTGGTATGAAGGGTGTTGGGTAGGCACAGGAGCAATGAACCAAAAATGGATGCACCTACTACTTGTGTGAAACAGATTTAGTTCCATGGGCAGGTCCCTCTGTAATGTAAGCTCTGTCTGGGACTGGAGAGACGAAAGTCTTAGAGAATCTGCAATGAAGAACTGCCCTCCAAAGATAGTCTCTGTCCTGTGCTGGTAGATCATATTTAGGATGCTGTTCCACTGTGGTTTGAGTGGAGGCACACAGCAAAGAACAACCCATGTCTAAAATAGAGACTTTCCTATAAGGAGTTTAAAATGCTGATTGTTTATGTTACAGATTTGATAACTGTTCTCCAACTGTTAAACAAGGGTCATATCTTAAAGAAGTTAAAAAACTATCAAAATACATTTTGTAACTCATCACTTGGAACTATTAACCCCTTAAGGGTGTAAAGATACTAGACATTTTACTAAGTCCTGAAAGGATTTTTGAAAAATACATTAACAAATGACATTTCTCTATTCAGAAATGGAAACGTTTTTAATTCAAGGCTGGTATTTTTTTCTTGCCTGCTATTTATTCATTTTTTGCACTGTCAGCCTGACTAATGAAGTGGCTTAGTTAATTTCTCCTTTGGAGTATAACAAGCCTTGCTTGACAATGCAGTTCCAACTGCACTTCTGATTGTGTGGATGATTTTCCCTTGTGTTATTTCCTGGCTGTTCATCGCAGACAAGCCACTGGTCAGGGGCCTTGGCCTCCTTAGTCACAAAGTGTGCTTAGCACCAGAAACACCTCCCAGCTACTTTAGTGAGAAAAATCAGTCAGTGACAAAGTGAGGTTGCACTTCTGTAGGGGCAAGAGTATTAGAATGTGTTCTCCCAGCAGTCAGTGCTTACAGACAGCCAACCTTATGCTTATTGTATGCACTGACTAATTAAATACCTGTGTTATCTTACCTGCTTTGGTTTGGCACATGCCCACACACAGCAAACAGTACACATTTGTAGTACAAATAGGAGCTTCATAATGCAACTGACAAGGGCCAGCCTTGTTATGGACATATTTATTTTGGTGTGCAAATACACTCTTGATGATATGCTACCCATATTTTGCTGGCTGCAAATCCAACCACATGAATCTGAACTACAAGCCTGTCCTACTGGAGCTTTCGCACTTCTTCACCCTTTTTCAGCGTTTCCAGCATTACCTGGCATGCTGTCATCTGGTTATTCAAGCAGACATTGCTCCTGGTATGTTGTTTTCCACTTCACTCACTTGTGGTCAACCATGCCTAAGGAGAGATCATGATAAACCATGTTTTGGTTACTTTCTCATGTTTTGGTTACTTACACACACACACACACACACGCACACGCACACGCACACGCACACACACGCACACACACGCACGCACACATTAGGCACAGCCTCCCCAACCCTGGAAACCCCCAACCAAGCTGCAGCAGTGTTTCTCTTCTAGCTTTTTCATCTTAAAAGATTGTTTTGGTAGGTTGTGAAACAACTGACATGCAGAGAAAACAAGAAGGCAGTGGCATTTCCTTCCCCTGCACCAGAGGCACTCAAAGGCAGACAAGCAGATACCAAGATAGGCAGCCCTCATAGCTTTGACAAACTATTTCATTTTTCACATGTGTTCTCTGGTCTTCCCACAACTACTAAGTAGCATAGAGATACCCTGTCACTAATTTTTCATCTCTTATTAGTTTAACAATACCTTCTCCCCACAAATAGTGCCATATTTCTAAGGGCAAGTGGTTAGGTACTTGAACTATGAAGCATGCAACAGCTGCACAGTAGCATCACGTAAGATACAACAAGAAGATTCTTTAAATGAACAACAAAAATGGTTTTATTGTGAAACCTGTCTGTTAGCTCATTTATCAGATGTGTTCCAGGAGCATTTCTGTCTTTTTTTTTTCATCACTGCTGTTCCTATTGTATAGCAGAGAATCTTAATCTCTTTGGACAATAATAACTTCAGCCTTGTTTTCCTGTGGGGGAATGAGCTGTCGGAGGAGAATCTGACTCACTGGGAGAAATTACCTGAGCTGCTGCTATCTTTGCATTCCAGATGAAATTTCCAGGACACTTAAAGACCACTGAGCCCATAAAATGAATACATGGTTTCAAAGCCCCCTAGATTATTTACTTTTTTAGAGAATGAACCAAAAATAATATAAGAGAAGTGTTAAGCACACAGAAAAAAACCCGAAAATTACCAGGTTCTGGTTTGGCATACATTCCACTCCCCCTGTGAAAAATATGCCTAAATAGTTAATGTTTTGGGTTAGTTTCTGTCCAGCTTTAACATTAGGTGAGGTGTACTTTATTTTTTTTTTTCTTTTTGGGAGTGGAGACATGTTGATTTGGTCTCTATTTTATTTATTTCTTCATATTTAATTTGCATTATTTCCAGCCTGATTATCTTTCATATTGGCTAATTAATTAATTTTTTTTAAATCACATAGTTTATTCAGTACTTCTCCAAGAATTAATCAAATGTCATACTTTCTCATCAAAATTGCTTGTATGATTGCCATTAGTATTCCTAAATAGATTAATTTAATTCTTTAATTTGTAATGGTTTTTTATACCAAAAAATAAAACTGGAGACTGTACAGCTGAAGTTATAACTACAAAACAAGACACAAAGAGAAATACTGAGGGTTAGGCTATTTAGCAAGTTGGGTTTGTTCTAAATCAAAACCTTATTATTTCAAGCAGAGGGAGTGCTCATCGTTGTACTTTAAGAGGCTTGCAGGAGGAAGGGTTGATGACTTAACTGTTTGAGACATACGTTTTCACCAGTCTCCAAGTGATTTTTAAATCCTGCAGTGAGTGTTACAAGCAACTGACTGTTTCACTTTCAGCATAACACCAAAACTAAGCACAGATTCTACTTTTTCCCTGCTAATATAGTATCTATATGTTTTACATTCCTATTCCCAGACACTTAATAGCAGGAATAATTTGTGCTCCAAGCAATAACAGTAAAAGAAAAAAAAAGAACTACCTAAGCTTTACATATTACATCTATTCGCTGCTTCACCTAGTGAAAAATTGAGTGGAATTTACTGGAATTTTCTGCTGTTTCATCTTCTCTTAAATAATTAGTACTTTAAAAGTATTCATCTTTCCACTTACCTCTTGCAACAGATCTTCTCCTTCCTCTGTTACACTCCAAATGCTAAGATGAGGACTTCCTGCTTATAGTTACTTCAAGCAATCAATAATAAAATTCTACAAATAGAAGGAAATAAATACATCTTTAGGTGTGTAATGTCAAAACAATTTCTTTGCTTCCACTACCAATCAGTCTTAACACCTAAAGCTTTTCCCCAGAGCTTGAATTCTCAATACCCCTTGCAAATATGACCTGTGTCCATACTGTATGTGCTTTGAAGGACAGTGAGGTGTGGTTAATCCTGCAGTGGAGCTGACAGCTCTGGCTGCCTGCTATGGAAGAGGACCGTAAGCCATTCCAGTGTTGAACATTTTTTTCCAAATAACAGGCAACTTTGCAAAAGCCTCACATTAGGTAAAAAATGCCTAGAATTTTCCCATGTTTTCCGGGAGACAAGATAAAGGTTAACAGTGGAAATCTGGAAACATATGGGCAGGGACTGTCAGAGGAAAGGACAAATCAACACTTTTCTCCTAAGAGTTGCTGTGTGTACTCATCAATGGCATTACACTCTCAGCTCAAGATTGCCACATTTACTCATGAACACTCCTATCTAGCACCAATAATGATCGAGAGGAGTGATATTTTAAACTTTGTCAGAGACTTGCTTGATTTTTGACTAGAACTATGTCTGGGATGTGTTCCACAGAATTTCTGAGAACTGTTTCTTTCAGCTGATCCTAGCCGAGTTTTGCTGGTGCAATGCAACACAGAAAATGTGATGACTCTGAGCCTGTATGAATGACATTTTGTTAGGGAATGAGAACACACAGGCACTACAGACACAGCATGTGAAATTTGTTCTCTGTTTAGCACAATTTCCCCAGGTGAATATCATAGAATCATACAATAATTTGAGTTGAAGGAACCTTTTAAGGTAATCTAGTTCCAATCTCCCTGCTATGGACAGGGACACCTTTGTCTAGACTAGTCTGCTCCATCCAGCCTGGCTTTGAACACTTCCAGGGATGAGGTAACCACAACTTCTTTGGGTAACCTGTTCCAGTGGTCCACCTCCTTTATTGTAAGAAATTCCTTCCTTATATCTAATCTAAATTGACCCTCCTGTTGTTTCAAGCCATTACGCCTTATCCTATCACTACATGCCCTCGACAAAAGTCCCTCTCCAACTTTCTTGTAACCCCTTTAGGAACTGGAAGGTGCTAAAAGGTCTCCCTAGAGTCATCTCTTCTCCAGGCTGAACAATCCCAACTTTCACAGCCTTTCCTCATAGGAGAAATGCTCCAGCACTCCCTCATCTATGTAGCCTCTTCTAGACCCATTTCTACAGGTCCATGACCTTCCTATGCTGGGAACCCCAAGCTGGGTTCAGTGTTCCAGGTGGGGTCTCACCAGAGCAGAGGGGCAGAATGCCCTCCCTTGCCCTGCAGCCCACGCTGCTTTGGATGCAGCCCAGGATACAACTAGCTCTCTGGTCTGCAGAAATCTGTACTAGAAAAGCTATGAAAGATACAGATGAATATCACCCAGCAAGAAAGAAGACAATCATGTGTAATGTGGAGTGGCCAAGAGGAACTGCAAGTGTTTCCCTACGATCATTTTCCTGTCCGGGCTATAGTCAGTGTGCTGTTATTTAAACCTGTTTAGATGCCATTTTCACTCTGCTGGAAAGACTCAAAGCACTGCATCACTGTGAGTGATGTGTCATAAATAACTGGCAATGGGTCTTCCTTGCATGGTGTCTCCCATTTACAGCACTAGCCTTCTGTAAGTGCTTTCTCTTCTCAAAATCTATTTACACACACAGCAAATTGCCTTCCTGATAAGGTCTGTTCTTCCAGGACCAGGGCAGGAGTGAAAGGACTTTTTTAAAGCAGCACAGAGGATTGTCCCTGCTGCAGAGATAGGCTGCTTCCTGTCTCTATTTTTTGTGCTTTTCTCAGAGCTAAATTCTGTTGTCCTTATTTGGTTCTTACATACTCAAAGCCTTCATTAAAATCTCGGATATGACTTGCCTAAATTTTGCCAGACTAGGTAAGTTCCTTTTTAGCAAGAACAGTTGGGTTATTTGGAATTGGATTACTATAAAGAGATGCTGTAGGAATCCCTACCCAGTGGAGTCAAAGAAAGCACACCTATCACCTCCAAGGCCTCAGATTGCTAAGAAGCCTTTTTTTTCTTTTTCAAATTATGCCTAAAGCATAGCTTTTCTTAATGCAAAACTTTCACTACTTCAAATTCTGCTTGCAATATATTCCAGCTGTGAGCTGCAAAGTCGTGGCCTATAATTCCATACTCACACATAGACTTTTAGAGGCAGAAAACCCTCTTGTGCTTCTCTGGGAAGAAACTCCATCTGTGTTCCATCTGCTTCACTGAGGTGTGTGAGCTACTCTGCAGTGTTTAATATGACAAAAAGCCACCTATCTTTAGACAATGAATCAGAACACTATCCATTCACTGGTCGCTAGATTTTGATTCACCCAGCCTATTCTCAAGTTTAAATAAGCAATATGTCTACATATTCTACACCTTTATTGCATGATTTTTATTACTACGAGGAGCAAGATATGCCACAAATGCCACAAATCTGGAAGAATATTGCTTTGCATGTGGATCAAAGGCAGCATGAAAGCTGGTTCTCAAAATTCAGACTTCTTCTACTGCTTTTTTTCAGAGTATTATAAGGTTCCGATGCAGGGGAGGAAAGAGGTGTTATTTTCACCTTTCAGTCTTTGTTGGAAGTCAGAGGAACAGAGAAATGCTAGGGAAAATGGAACTGGAGCCCTGGATAACCAGCCATCCTCTGAAGGACACCAGCCCCTGGGGCCCACACCTTTGTATTGGAAAGGCAGTTGCAGCTCTGTGCCCTGTGGATGCCAGGCAGAAATATCAAAATATTTCACTTCTGCTCTCTAACACCAGGCCTGACCTCAACACAGAAAGTCACATCAAGTCACAGAAGTTGAATACAGATTTGATTCTGAGTTTCACAGAAGTTTGCAGAAACCAGGATCTTGCAGTTTGTGATTTTAACAATATCTCTACCTGGCATGTGATCCTTGCTGATATTAACTGAAGCTGCTTTCAGCGCTGGTGATTGTTGGACTGTATCTGCCTTTGGCTGATGCATCAGATCCATAGTAAAAGTACAAATGTTGCTCCTATAAAACTAAGAGGCTTGAGACAAATGCCCTATAAAATGAATGCATGAGTCTGGCCTCATTTCTATCACATATCTCTTTAACTTTGTTCAAAGGATTTACGTTTGCAGTGTGCAGCAGGATGAACTGACTTTGCTGACCTGCACGTTCATGCAATATTTACTTTAATGGCCGTTGCATCCTTTCCAGAAGGTTTCATTTGTCCATTATGTAACAGCAAGTTATCTGGGCTGGCACATGAAAGGGTGGTGGCTGTGGAAGACTGGTTGGGTGTGGTGAGTGTCAATGTGCTGTCAAGATACTTCAGTCCCCAGAGTGGTTGCTTGCATTGAAAGCAGAGGAGGACCTCCTCCCTTGGCCCAGAGCACTGCAGAGACACACGCAAAGACTGCAGTCAGCACTAAGACCTTTTGACCTCCCTTATCTAAGACTATACCCTTTCCTTCCCATCAGACAACATTTGGAAGCTGACCGGCACTAAATATTAGGTCTCTCTATGCAAATACAAAATATACTTGTGTCCAAATCAGGAAAATAGCTGTGATGAATAAAAGAAATCAATTATTTTTCCTGTTTCAGCTGGAAAAAATGTTAGTGTTTCCCTTCTCCTTACCCTGAACTTAAAAAATAAAGGGAAACGCCTATTATTTGCCAATTGTTCGTTATAGGAGAGCTGAATTTCCCTCCAGCTATGCACATTTGAACAAGTAAGAGTGTGGCACTCTGCTAGAGGATATTTTAATTAGGCTTGTTTCTCTCATTTTCAAAGCAACTTTCATCTTTATGTGTTTCTGGCAGTCCTATTGATCAAAAGAAGTTATTTTTAGTGATTTAAACCTCACCTCACTTAACTAGTGGTGCCGACTTGCTCTTTGTTTTTGCGTAAGTTGCTTTGTGCCGTGGGTCTTGCCAGTGTCTGTTAGGGCTTCAAATATTTAATGTGAATGAGTATGAAATCGTTAGTCCAAATTAATAAAACAGCTGCAAAAAATACTCCCAAGTGTCCAAAGTACTACCAGCTCCTGTAACTGAAAGTGACAACTGCTTTACATCAGTTCATACATTCTAAATCCATGTAAAGGACGTCGACAAAAGACTATTAAACTGACAACCTTATCATCTACTGATTCTGTTACCAGAAAAGCACCACAGTTGAGGCATTTATGTGCATGTCTAAATATACACGGATCTATCTGCTTTGGCAACTTATGGTTTTCCTTGGGCTTCTACAACAGCTCTTGAAAGAAATTCAACATGTTTCAAAGACTTACTGCCTTCTCTGAGAAGAACAAACTCCACCTGTTTGTGTCATAAAAAATAAATCCTCAAGTCATTGTAGCAGAACACTTAATCTGTATTCATCTGATTTTGCACAAAAGCTGTGCATGACACCAGCCAGAGAAACCTTGAGCACTGGATGACACAGCTTACCTGGTGATTTGATTGGCCACATATTTGAATTCTGCAGTAATTTTTTTTTTAAATTTAATGGTTTGTTTTTTTTAGGTAAAGTAGAAGCGGCACTGGACCTCATACTGGTTAATTCCTTCCCTTTGGTGGGCAACTCCGAGACATCGCTGATATGTATCACTTCCAAATGGCGTTCCCGTGAGTCTATCACAATAGGCCGGGACCAGGAGGATGTGGCAAACCAGCACCGAGAACCACTGGAAGTTAATGAAGATTCCAAGAGAGCAGCAGCCAAAACAGTGGTGTGGAAGAGGGAACAGGCCAGTGAAACTATCGGAGCATATTACTGTGAAGGGAAACTCAAGGAGGAGGTGACAAGGATACATACCATGAAGATGCCTCTGGGAGGTACAGTATAATGGTCAGATCTGAATTTGCCATGGCACTGCTTGCAGACTGGCACCTATCCCTGGTTGACACGAGCAGGCACAAACATGGCTCCAGACCAGGCAAGGCAGTCCTGAGTCAATAAAAATAGACTTGGTTCAAGGCCTTTTTTTTTTTTCTACAGTGCAGAGAAACTGGTTGGT
>VZRQ01008211.1:32533-44765 GCA_013397975.1 Machaerirhynchus nigripectus
AAAGGGATTCTTCTCAGCACTGGAAAAGAAATCCAGAGAAGTCTTCCAAAATCTGATAAGGTTATTCACAAAAATCCACTACAGATTTCATTATTTGTTTGATTTTGGTTTTAGGCTATGCTCAGTAGTAAAAGGAAATATGGCAGGGATATAGTGGGACAAGAAGGTGAGACTTCCAAAGTCCATTAAATTGCATTTCCATATGTTCAAAATTTCCCTTGTTTCTGGACCTCATTAGACTTCTGGGACAAGCACCAAAGCAGAGATCACCATCAACTACAGAAAGGCACAAGAAATTTTGAGTAATTTTCTGCAGCAAATCACATTTTCAAAACTGAAGATGATTTTTAATACATTTTACTGTCCTGCTAATGTTTTGTGCCATGGGAACTTCTCTGTGAGGAGACTTGACAATTTAAATCTTTCTTTATAAGGTTTTAGTGAGAGCAATTTTTGTTGTTGGTATCTCCTGAAATTACACAACAAATTTATAAAAGGAGATATTTTCATTTGTAAGTGCTGCAGCTAGTGCCTATTACTATTTCTTTGAACATGGGTAGGTTGGAAACAAGATGAGTAGGACAAGTGCATTTTTCCTTGGCTTACAGTTTTCTCTGACCAAATGTGGTTTTTGAAGGGTTGGATTGGTAACCGAGAAAGCTCTGCAGATGCAGAAAGACAACTCCATTATTTCAAAGGAGGCTGCAGTGAGAAGGAGATGAGATAATAGTCCATGGAGTGCCAGTGTGACCTTGCCTGTGGCAGTCTGCCAGCAAGCTGAGCACATTTCTGGCTGTTCTGTTGTAGAACAACATTCATGGGTGGAAGAATGTCTTCTTAATCGATCAGTTCTTTGCACTTGGTCTCTGTGGGCCTAGGAGCAGAGAATATTAAGTAATCAAACTTTCCTTTTTAAGTAATCAAATTTTACTAAGAAGGCTTCTTATGTAGCAGATGTTGTTCTAAACAGAAGTAGCATTCACACCAGCAGTTGGTAGCTTTCTTGAATTAATTTCTGGGTTTGAATCCATTTCTCAGATTTTCTCTGCAAAATTTTCACTAACAAAATCCAAGCTAGCAAATCCTCAGTGAAAGCATATAATCTAATCAGATTAGATGGGTGAGAAAGAGGTTCATCAGAAATTCTCAAAGCTATTAAAGTGCACAGAAAGAGGTGAAAGATGCAAAGGAAAGACTGTGAGCTTTGGCAAAGCATATACATCTGGAAAACAGACCTTTTTCCACTTAACTGCTGTTCTCTTCATCATTTTTAAAGGCAGAATGTGTTTTTCAATAGCAAAAATTGAGTTGAAATGTGCAATTTTGCATTAGGGACATCAAAGTCATGGGAAGAATCAGTATTTCTGGAAACCCAGCCACTGCTTTGCATCCTCTTGGCAAGAAGCAGGTGAAACACTCACTAAGCATTAATCATTTGGGTAGCCCCACTGACTTAGTGGGAACTGCCATCTGCCTGATTATATACCTATTATCAAATATGAACATACAGTGAAGATTTTTGCTGTACAGTATGGAAAGATAACAGGTTCATTTTCCATCTGCTATTATTTTACCATCTGCTATTCTGAAAGTAACAAGTCCATTTTCCTGAATTCTTTATACTGTAGTTACACATGTAGTATTCGTACATGCAATGAGAGGGAACAGTTTATGCTTCATCTTCTTATGGGGACTGATCCTCATACTGTATAAGTACACATCTCTAGAACAGAACACCACAGAGTGTCCTCCTTCTAGTCAAATACAATTTGTTCAATTTCTCTACACAATAAATATTTATTTTCATATATGTGATTGAGTCTTCCCCACAGAAACTCAACCGTAGAGCTGGCAAGGGAGCAATTATGGAAATGCTAGCAGCAGAGCATTATGGCACTTGTCCTGCAGCTCAGTTCGTTATGTCTCTATAAGGAATTGGCACACTCGAGATGTGAAATCATGTAATACAAGTCACAATCTAAAAATACATTGGAACTGAGTCCAGCAGGGAGTGTGCATTCCTTTCCATCGTAACAATACCCTTTAGAAAAGTCTTGTGGTTTAACAACAACATGCAAAGAAAAGTAAATGGGAATACAAAAGTTTAATATCTTGTTAAAACAATTAGTACTATGTCACTAAATTTGGTCTAAAAAACACTGCAACTAAACCCCTTTGGATCATTTGTAGCTAACAATTAACTTTTTGCAAAAGCTGCTGAATTATTTTTTTCTTAAATAGATAATGATTTTTCACTATGCATTTGTTACTAATAAATAACTTTTAACTTGGGAGCTGACAGTAAGTTGGAATTGTTTTCAGTTTTTGTTTGCTTGTTTCTAATGAAATCTTATTTCATTATTCTATATTAGAATTCTCTGTTTCTCCAAGATGTAAGTGTAGATACCAGTGTTTAGGTAAAATTACAAATGCGTGTATTAATGTGAAGCAGGAAGGCTCCTGCTGAAATCAATTGTATATAACTTACAAAGGAATGAAAACATGTGGCAGAGTTTCAGAGCATAAACACTAGAACTGCACAGGTGATGGAAATTCCATTCTGCAAAGAACTGTGATTTTTCAATAGTTGTCTTGTTTCCAATGATAAATAAAACATTAAAATGTCAAAATTTTCAAGGAAATAATATCCTAGGAAGGAAGTTGGCTTGCACAGATAAAAATGTCTTCATTCTTGCTCAGATTTTCTTTCTTTAATTTTACATCATGTAACACAAACATTTTGACTTTTAACTTAAAATTTTATTTTTAAATGAAAATATCAAAATGTTCTTTCTTTTACTGCAAGAATATCATCCTTTTTTACCCTCTCAGATTTTGCAAAATAATGTTGTGGAGGTACTGACAGAGTATCAGCCTCATACAAACCTTGATATAGCATCTGTCTGCTCATTTTTTATAGCTCTGCTACATATAAAATATGACAGGAAGTTACTTCATCATTTTTTTATCTGCTTTCTGATCCTGTCTCTGTGTATTTCTTTCCCACCAAATTTTAGCCAGCCAAAAGCTCCAAAGTCTTTTCTCCAACTGTTGGTCTGAACCAACAGATATTTTATCTATAGTTTTGTAAAAATGAACTGAAAAAGGAGTCATGATTCTAGAGAAAAGGCAATTTTTGATTAATAAGTTGTCCAACAGTTTATACTAACTTGTATATATGTTCCTTAAAAACAAATTTGTTGTGAAATAAATGTAACTTTAATAGAAATGGAACCTGTGCAAATGCAGAGCTGACCAGGAGCATGAATGGCTCTTAAAGGATTCCTTCCAGCTGAAACTCAGGTGGGTCTTATGTCAGAAAAGTCCCACTCACCTTGCTGGGGAGGCAGGTGGCAGCAGAAGGAAAAACAAGGATGGATGGACTTACCTGGAGGAACTTGCATAGGAGGAAACCTTCAGGCTAAAAGACTTCAAAACAAGAAAGAGCAAAGGGACTGGTTTAAATCAATGTGTCACTCCCCTGAGTGTTCTAAAAGAGAAAGTACAGAAGTATCAAATTCTCAGTCAGGTAAGGAGCTGAATATTAAGAAAGTCAAGTTTGGCTAATTTAGTAGAGTTTTTTCCCCGTATAACATATGAACAATAGTATGGCATAAACTCTCAGAGCTAAAAATGGCCTGAGATCCTGAATTTGGCCTCAAAACACTTCACAACTGTCCTTTGGAATTTTCCAAGTAAATTAAAAGAAGCATCCTTAACTTCTAACTTGTTTCAAAGTAATGTCATAATAAAAATCACCATTTCATTTAGAATCACAGAATCACAGAATCATCAGGTTGGAAGAGACTTAAAGATCACTGAGTCCAACCCATGCCCTAACACCACCTCAGCTCAACTACTGAGTGGCACTGTCACATCCAATCTTTTTTTAAACACATTCAGGGATGGTGACTCTACCACCTCCCTGGGCAGATGATTCCAGACCCTTTTCACTCTTTCAGTAAAAAACTTTTTCCTGACCTATATTTCCCTTGGCACAGCTTAAGACTCTGTCCTCTTGTTCCATCAGTTGTTGCCTGGAGAAAGAGACCAACCCCCACCTGACTACAACCACCCTTGAGGTAATTGTAGACAGTGATAAGGTCACCTCCTTTTCTCCAGGCTAAACAACCCCAGCTCCCTCAGCCGTTCCTCATAGGGCTTGTGTTCCAAGCCCCCCACCAGCCTTGTCACCCTCCTCTGGACCCGCTCAAGTGTCTCCACATCCTTCCTGAACTGAGGGGCCCAGAACTGGACACAGCACTCAAGGTGTGGCCTCACCAGAGCCAAATACAGGGGAAGAATGACTTCCCTGGTCCTGCTGGCCACACTATTCCTGATACAGGCCAGGATGCCATTGGCCTTCTTGGCCGCCAGGGCACNTTTGCAGAGCCCTCCTACCTTGCAACAGATTGACACATGCTCCTAGCTTAGTGTCATCTGCGAATTTACTAATTATAGACTCCATACCCTCATCCATGTGGTCAATAAGAATATTAAACAAAACTGGTCCCAGCACAGACCCTTGAGGGACACCAGTAGTGACCAGCCCCCAGCTGGATGCAGCACCATTCACCACCACTCTCTGGGCCCGGCCACCCAGCCAGTTCTTACCCCAGCAAAGAGTGCTCCTGTCCAAGCCATGGGCTGCCAGCTTTTCCAGGAGTATGCTGTGGGAGACAGTGTCAAAAGGCCTTGCTGAAATCCAAACAGACAACATCCACAGCCTTTCCTGCATCCACTAGGCGGGTCACCTGGTCATAAAAGGAGACCAGGTTGGTCAAACATGACCTATCCCTCCTAAACCCATGCTGGCTGGGTCTGATCCCCCAGCCATCCTGTAGGTGTTGCATGAAGGCACTCAATATAAACTGTTCCATAACCTTACCAGGTATTGAGGTTAGACTGACTGGCCTGTAATTACCAGGATCCTCTGTCCTACGCTTCTTGTGAATGGGCATCACATTGGCTAGCTTCCAGTCCTCTGGAACCTCACCCACCAGTGAGCTAGGACTGTTGGCAGATGATGGAGAGCAGCTTTGCAAGCTCATCTGCCAGCTCCCTCACCACCCTGGGATGGATCCCATCTGGTCCCTTAGATTTATGAACATCCAAGCAGCTCAGCAGTTCCCTGACTGCCTCCTCCTGGATGACAGGGGGACCGTCCTGCTTACTGACACTGTCTACCAGCCCAGGAGGACTGTTGTCCTGAGGACAAACAGTCTTTCCAATAAAGTCTGAGGCAAAGAAGGTGCTAAACACCTCCGCCTTCTTCCCATCTGTGGTCACTAAATTCCCTCCCGCATCCAGTAGAGAACCAAGGTTGTTCTTACCCTTCCTTTTGCCATTAATATATTTGTAAAAACATTTTTTGTTGTCCTTCACTAATGTTGCCAAATTAAGTTCTGAGATTTGGCCTCTCCAATTTTTTTCCTACATGCCCTAACAACCTCCTTAAATATTTCCTGAGATACCTGACCCTCCTTCCAAAGATGATACATCCTCTTTTTATTCCTTAGTTCCTTCATAAGCTCCTTGCCCATCCAGACTGGACATTTGCCTCATTAACTCATCTTTCGGCACACAAGGACAGTCTGTTCCTGTGCCCTCAACATCTCCGTTTCGAAGCACGCTCACCCTTCCTGGACTCCTTTGTTTTTAAGGGCTGCTTCCCAAAGAACTCTCTGAATAAGTCTCCTGAAGAGGCCAAAGTCTGCCCTCTGGAAGTCTAGTGTGAAAGTTTTATTGATGCCCCTCCTTATTTCACCAAATATTGAAAACTCATTTCAAAAAGAACTATTTCTTGAGTTTTTTTCTGTCCCTTCCCCAGTTATCTTCTGATGAGATTTTTCCAGTAGTACTGATAAGGAAAATGCAGAAATGTTGGGAAAATCCTTCTATCTACTGCTTTCTTTGTTGTTTAAATTAAGATCTACAAACAAGTGTATGAAAGTACCTTTCTGTTTAAGCAGGAAAATGAATTTCAACTTCCCTGCTGGAAAACTGGCTCATCTACACCAGTCCCTCACATAATATTTTTATTTTCACTAAGCCATATTTCTAGGTGAGAATATTTTGGTAAAAGTACCACAGCCTGTAAACATGTTTTTTTTTTTCTTTGGTTCTTAGTGCAATCCAACACTCTCTGTATTTCCAGAATATGGTGAACTAACACAAACACAGACCTACTGCATCCTACCTCACCTCCTCCCAGCCCTGCATGATTGTGGTCTCCTGAACTATCTCTACAGTTCTGCATCGTAAAGCTTAAGTAGAAAAGAATTGAATCACCCTAGGTATTTGTTTGCCAGGGATAGCTCATTCCCTACAATGTAATTTCCAGTACTTCATCCAGTCTGCTTTAAAAATGTCTCAAGGGATAAAGAAACTTGGGAAAGTGTTTCACAGCCAGTTGGAGCTCCTAGTAAGAAAATGTTTCCAGCTACTCAGCCAGAAGCCAATTCTTTTTTTCATGCCTCAGGTTCTAGTGGCAGTCTGTTGTTTCAGGGTATAAGCAAGTCCTCTGTCTTTGCCGAAATATAGGTTGAGGCTGCTAGTAGTAAAGAATCACTTTATGCTCTAAAGAAATCAAGGTGTCAAAATCTGAGTGAGGGTCATGCTGTAAACCATTCTCAGCTATCAGGCTGGAGACCAGATAGAGAGAGTAACTGCTATTTATCACATACTTCTGTTTTCAGCTTCATTCCACCCAGTGGCATTAACTGTTACAGCAAATAAGGGAGAACATGTGAACATTTCCTTCATCAGAATGGCATCAAAAGAGGAAGATGCAGTGATCTACAAGAATGGTAATCAATCTTTCTTGTCTTTTCCTGCTATCATTGTTTTAGCTGAGTGCCAGGTAACTGTTTTAAAGTTATTGCTGCTGATGCCCATGCTGTGCAGCTCTAGCACACATCATTCCTCATACATTTCATGTTTCCTAAAGGGATGAATTGCCATATCCAATATATTGATCTGACCTGTTTCTCTTCCACCAAAATGCCCAATCCTGTTTATATCTTTGCTTTGTTTTTTGTTTTCCTTTTTGATTTCCTTCTACATCTCCTCATACATTTGCCCCGTTGTTTTCAGATTTTTGTTTGTTTGTTTGTTTTTCTTTCTGTGCCACTGTGAAGGCCCAGTTAGTGTATCCTTCACTGCATTTCTACAGCTTTTCAAGTGATACCTTTCATTCTTCAAAAGGCTTTGTGAGGCCATTTACCTTCTTTGATGCCCTTCAAGCTATGAAATTAATCACTAGTACTCTGCTGTTAGAAAGAAAAAATGTAAACAAAATCTAATCCTTATTTCATTCAACTACAAGAATTAGTCAGGTTGTAAATTGTATAACACCAACTCTTCTATCTAGCATGGCACCTAAATCACATTCTTCAGCTCTGTGTTGCTCCTTCTTGAAACTTGGAAATACGCGCAGGTTGCTATCTACCTCCTGTAGAAATGTTCAAAAATACAGGTCACTAAAACTCATAGTGCCTTTGTAATCAGAATGTTAAACCACAACAAATTATTGTTGTGGGAAGCACATGTAATGTACTGCTCCATCTTTGATAGTCCAGCTTACAGTGGGCCACCAGGAAGCAGGGAGTAAATGGAGCAGAATGAGGTAAGGAACTGTCAACACACTGCAAAAGAACTCATGCAGTGAGTCAGCCTCAACCCCAGTTACTGATTACCTGGAGCACTTCAACGGGCTGGAAGAGTAAAATAGGTAAAAGGTGTCTTTTAAAGAGGCAATAAGCAAAGTAGACTTTCACAAATACCTGTTTCTTTGGTCTTCAGAGATTCAGCTATGTCAGGGCACAGCAGACAAGTTTGCCATCACTTATCATTTCAGGGTCCCTAGGAAAATTTCATGATCTTCTGTCAGCAGTTTCGCAGAAAAGAACCAGATGAGATGTTGGAGTAGGACTGCTAACATCATGGTACTCCCTTAGCTGGGATTCCATCTGGAAATTCAGAAAAAAATCTCAAACTGACTCTGGACAGTAGGTCAAGTTTTTCAGCTGGGGTTGATGATGAAACAACATTTCTGAGAAGTCCTGATACAGCAGCTGGAAAAGAAGAGAAAATGCTTCTCCTACTATATTTAGCTGTTGCAGTCTTTCACTTCAGTTTCAGTTTCAAGTACTACTTCCCCCTTACAGAACCTCACAATGGCTGTCTAGACAATGAAATGGTTCTGCTAAAGAGGGTTGCTTTAAGACATCAGCGTAACAACTTGGAAAACAAGCCATAAGAATTGAGCCTTGCTTAGCAGACTGTAAGCAAAACGTTTTCTTAATGCTTTGCTGTCAAGTTTATTATGCAGCTTGTAACTCAAAAAATATGTCGAAAATGCCCCACAGTTTCAAAACAAATCCCTTTCATTATTTGTTCCTTTAATTTGGCCCTGTTTTAATGGAGAATGGTTGTCATGTGCTGTCATGGACTGAAGTGACCCACAGTCTTTTTGCTGTTTTGGTTATGATCCTCAGCAAAGCTTTACATTTCTAGGCTGCCTGAAATTTGATTATAGTCAAACTGATAATATGTACAGTCACAGACAGCAGAGGTCCTGCCTGATGCTGTTTACCTTCTAAATAATTTAAGAAAAGTGGAAAAAGTTGTTGCGTTTTCAGTGTAAGTGTAAGGGAATGTAGAAGGTAAGGACAGTTTGATTCATGAGCGTACCATTGGTAATGGTCATTCAGCCATTCTAGCTTGTGAGTCAGAACAGGATCAGGGTGTCTGGATTAATGTGATCAAGTTGGGATTTGCAGCCTGGAGAAGAGAACTCCACAGGGAGACCTCTATTGCAGCCTTCCAGTACCTCATGGGACCTGAAGGAAACCTAGACAGGGACTTTTGACAGTGACAAGACAATGGGGAATGGCTTTAATCTGAAAAAAGGTGGGTTTAGATCAGATACAAGAAAGAAATTCTTGTATGTGACTGTACCAAGTCACTGGAACAGACTGCCCGTAGAGGTGTTGGTTGCTCCATCCCTGGAAGTGTTCAAGGCCAGGTTGGGCTGGGGCCCTGAGCAACCTGATATAGTGCAAGGTGTCCCTGCCCATGGCAGGGTGTTCGAAACTAGATGATCTTTCAGGTTATTTCCAACTCAAGCTATTTGGGATAGCATGGGAGTGAGTCCCATACGGACACGCAGTACTCATAAAGTCACAGTTGTGCTGTGTGGGTTTGTTGGTGGATGACTTTGATGGTACACTGTGGATGAGCATGTGCACAAATATTTTAGTCAGAGATGGCTGAACGTGGCATTAACTGACTGCAGCAGTGTTCCTCTAAAAGACTGGAGTGATAAGACTCCTAGGGGTCCTAGGAAGTTCAACGGATGCAGCTTCTCTTTGACAGCAACCAATGTTCAAATGTTGTTACTCAGTGATCCAGAGAGATGGGAGAGGACCAGATACTATTGCCTTATTTAGCAAACATGTATGACCAAGCATAGCAAACTTAGAATAAAATAAATAAGCTCTTCGGTGAAAAAACCTAGAAGAGACAGAAATATGTTAAGTCTGGGAAGAAAAGATAAAGCTATGCTGAGTTCTTCCTGCATTGGCCTCCTGTCGTACTCAGACACGAAAGAACCATGCAGACACCGTTCTGTCAGGATAGGAGCCAGGGCCAAAAGAGAGAGCAAAGAAGGGCCAAGTAGGGCAAAGAAGGGGCAAAGGAGGAGGAAGAAGAGGGCCCAGTTCTTTATTCAGTCAGTTATATATCTTTTTAGAGAAAACCATGGATTGGAGGATGGCGTTACCACCTCTCCATGACACTGGTCAGACCAAAAGTCTATCATATTTATCCGCCTAACAAAAAGAATGATAATAATAGAGACCGGTAGGTAAACATGCCTGATGTTTACAGTAAAGTGCCTGAGAAATTCTACTACGGGAATGAAAACATAGAAAGACTTCAAAACTCAGGGCAACAGCCTCCTAAGTAAATCTTTGTGCTAGTCAGATTAAATTGGACCTTGCTGGCATTTGCTCTTCAACTCCAGCCACCCGAGAATCCTTATGGATTATTATCACTTCAGAAAAGACCAAGAAACAAAATGAACACTTTTAACCACTGCACTCTTAGCAGAGCTGAACATAAAGTTGTTTGTCCTGTTTATCTACTAAATTTTACTTGCAAGTCTCCAATTATGTAAAACCAGTATAGCTAAGGACTTGTCAGAAAATTTGTAATTAATACATTGATTCTGCTGCTTAGCTTGCCCCAACTGTACTTCTTCAGTAACCAGCGCAAACTCATTTCTTTATTTAGAGGGTGAATGATGTCTGTCTCTGGTATCTGCGTGCTCTTTCCTCAGGTTCCTTCATCCACTCTGTGCCCAGGCATGAAGTGCCGGGAGAACTGGAAGTTTCCTATCCTCAAGTTCAGCCACAGGATGCAGGGGTTTACTCTGCCAGATATATAGGAGGAAACCTTTTTACTTCTGCTTACACAAGGCTTATTGTTAGACGTAAGTTCCGTGACTATGTGGTGATGATTAAATGTTAAAAGTCAAAATGAATCTGATACACAATGATATTTCCAGGAGTTGTGAATGAATAAATGTAATGCCTCAAATTTGGATTTTGAAGCTACTGCCACCTTACTAACTACAGTTGTCCAGTTAGCTGGAGTATGGGGATCCATATAGATGGTACTTTTATGTATTTTACTGTTTGCCCTAAAAAGAATATTACAACTTGATGGGTTACTGAATAAGAAGACAACAAATATGTCATTATATTTTTTCCATAAAAGGATGTGAAGCTGAGAAATGGGGCCCTTCCTGTAGCTTCCACTGTCCTTCCTGCACAAACAATGGCATTTGTCATGAAGATACTGGAGAATGCATCTGTCCTCCAGGTTTTATGGGAAAAACATGTGAGAAAGGTAAGTAAATAATATTTTCAGTGATTCCTTATTAATTTGTTCTCAGTAACAGAAATTGACATATTATTGAGGGAAGCATGATATGGAGTAGTCTGGTTTTACTCTTGAAAGCTACAGCATTTACAGCTGGTAGTAGAGACAGGACAGAGTTGGGTGAGATGAACCCTGAATTCTGTTCTGGCTGTTCTTGCAGTTGTGATTTAATTTCTCTCTTTCTCTTTTATCCTAGTAGAGATTATGTTGCTAGGGAAGAATAATGTTTCCAACACTTCTTGATCAATATGCACTTGGAGAGTATGCCACCTAATATCTTCTCGGCTCCTTTTCTCACAAAAGGCTGGATCAGATGATCTTTTGAGGTCACTTCCAATCTGGGCTGTCCTATGATTCCCTTGAAATGAGTATGCTCAGTGCTGCTGACTAACTTAAATGCATGGTAGTACATGACAGCTTAAGGATACACTGGCACTGGGACATACACCACAGATTCCCTGGCTGCTTCTGAAGAAGCTGCTAATGTGCTCACAGGATGTTTTGTCTCTGTAGGGACATCAACAGTGTATGTCCGTTTGTGCAAATCTGTGCCCATGGCAATTAGTTTGGATTCTGGAAAAATTAGAGCTGGCATCACATTGCTCTGACTTCTCCGATCAATTTTTGCTTTCATTGCTAAATATGTATCCTTTTATTTGACGGAATTGCAGCACTGAAAATACTAGAACTAAACTGTTGGAATAGTTGACACCCAAACCACTCCAGCATAGCACTGCTCTTGTCACAAAAGCAGAAACCTTGACATCAGCAGTTTTGTGTGCATTCACTCCTAAGAAGAATATTTGGTTTTCATGGCACTGCTTGTCCATTTTATATTCAAAAAGGCTTATAAAGAGAATTTATTGCCGAAACTCTGTCCCCACAGATCTAAAGCAAGGGTGCTTGGCTGACAGATCTGCACAGTGAGAAAATTGTTTGTTTCTGCTGCCTGTACTTTACTATCAGAACAGCTGTGGCTTAAGTTGCTATGGGTGTTAATATATCTAGTATTTGAATGATCAAAGTGCTATTTTTAATTTAAATTCATGTTTTCTCTTGTCTAAGGCTGTATAATTAGAAGCACCAGCTCTTTTGTGGGCAGTGCTGTTGGGTCATTCTTTCCCTCTCTCCCTTCAACAGCTTGTGGAGCCAACACATTTGGCAAAACATGTGAAGAGACCTGTAAAGAAAATTACGGCTGCAGAAACTATATGTTCTGTCTACCAGATCCATATGGTTGTTCTTGTGCCACAGGATGGATGGGACTGGAATGTGATAAAGGTAT
>VZRQ01008211.1:44809-61078 GCA_013397975.1 Machaerirhynchus nigripectus
TGTTCCGTGCACAGGAAAAACAGAAGGGAACCAACAGAGGACAGTAATAGATGGCATTTTTTACAGTCATCTAAAAAGATTTCTTCAGTAATGAGACTGAAAAATAATGGAAGATATTTTCTAGTACCTTTGCACTAACTGCAACATCTGTACTTGCAGAATGCAAACCTGGGTTTTATGGGTCAGATTGCAAACTCAGATGTAATTGTCACAATCGAGGAACATGCGACAGATTTAAGGGCTGCATCTGCTCCTTTGGATGGCATGGTCTTCAATGTGAAAAAAAAGGTAAAGCAAGGTAGTAAATGGTTATTTCCAGTGCTCCTGAGACAGATCCTAATGCTGGTACAGCATTACCACTCAGGCTGGTAATCTTGCTCTGCCCACTACTTTCCAGGGGCCCAGACACTTCTGTACAGCCTCATTGCAATACAGTATTTTTAAGCCTTTGACCTATATGTTGCATTTATCAGGATGATATGCTAACATTTGATCTGATTTTGCTTTCATTAGAGGTAGATTTTCAAGCTTTACTCCACAGGATTTGACTGATCTGAACATCAATCCCTGACAGAAGCTGAACATCTAGCATTTTGTATAATCTCATGGTATTTTACCATTACCTCCCTCTTATTTGTCTGCATACATTCCTATACCATGAGCTTCATGACCTGAAAGTGATGACCAAGACACTAAGACAACACCAGAGTTTAAACCTGCTTTGTCTCTCTGAGAGAAAATTAAGTTTACAAAGCTGAACATACCTTGTCTCATTGGATTCAGGCAAAGTGATCCATAAGATGCACTCAGCATTTATTATTTTAGCTGGATAAATAAAGTGGAAAATCCTCTGCTGACTTGCAAAACTTTTCAAGAAAAAAAGCAAATAGAGAAATAAGACTGTGATCCAACCAGCCAAACTATACTGTTGTGATATGGCTGGTCTTACAAACAGACAAAATAGAGAGGAAGTAGGTACTTTATGTTCAGAACAAAATGTGGGCATGATTTTGCCATGGCTAGACTGTTTGTACTTAGAATGCCAGCAAGAAAGAGAAGAGAAGGGTCACAAAAAGAAAGAGTGAACACAGTGTTCCTTCTCACATTACATATAATATGATGTAAAAAATGTTGGCTTTACTAAGCATGATTCTTGCCTATGCCGCCATGAGGGAAGGCAGAAGCAGACACCCACACTGCCTGCACACCTAAACCTGTCTTTCTGAATGTCTGTTTGAACGGTGACATAATACTATATATGTTCTGTAGGTTCAGCAGACCTTTCGCCTCAGATAGTAAACTTACTAGATCCTGTGGAACTCAATTCTGGCGTTGAGTTCAAGCCATTTTGTATAGCAACTGGGATGCCACTTCCTAAATCTGAAGAATTCAAACTCTTGAAGCAAGATGGAACTGTCCTAAGGGTAGGCTCCTGCTCAAGTGCTTTATGCTATTTCTAATGTTTATATTGACTTTTTCTGTAGTGAATACATACTATGGTTTTCAAGCATAATATGAAATTTTGGTGTTCTGGGATACCCCATGAACTTCTCAGCACATATGAAAATATGGAGTTGATGATCATAGATGCTTTTTATAGATAACACTAAACTCAAAGTATCATTGGAATACTCAAAAATGCCCAAATTTTCAGATCCTGTACGTCTTTTGTTATTTCAGCCTGATGAAATTGCTACCAGTAATCATTCTGAAGCCATGTTTAGAATTAATCGAATCCTGCCTGGTGATACAGGAACTTGGGTTTGCAGTGTACAGACAGTAGCAGGAATGGCAGAGAAACCATTTCAAGTTACAGTCAAAGGTAAAAGCATTAATTTCTTCAAGTGTGTTTGTCTCTCTAATTTTAAGCACAGCTTTATACCCTAGGATAGCTGAGCTTTCTGTTCTCTGCCAGAAAATGCCAGAAAATGCCTGAATAAATATTTACAGTTGGAATATGAACAAAAACCCATTATAAGTAACATACTAATTATGTATATTGAATGAATAAGTGTGATGATAAGGTTTATCTGAAGAACACCCAAGGTTTTTTTTTAAATATTTTAAATGTCAGCTTTAGCGTGTAAAGCCCATCTACTCTGTGAGAGTTTTGAAGAGCATTTTTCATTTTCCTACAGATCTAGGAATAAGCAGAGTCTTACTGATATACGGAACTAAAAGGTTAGTTTAATACTTGCGTTTTTGTTCAGTTCCTCCTGTGCCACAGTATGCCCCGAGGCTGACAGACAGAGGACATAATTTTCTCATCATTGATATAAATGCTGAGTTACACAATGGAGATGGACCTGTTGTGTCAACAAAACTTCTGTACAAGCCAGCAAAACGTTATCAGTCCTGGATGTCTGTGGAAGGTAAGAGGACATTCTTTAATTCCCTTAAAGACAAACTTCACCTACCAACTGAAAAAACATGTGTTTCTTTTCTTGATCAGCCTCAAAAGACTCTACAATGCATAGAAGTTAAACTTTTTGTGACTGGATGTGTGACTGTTTATCACTACGCATAATGGTCATGTGGATGTGTTACACCAACAGTAGTCAAAAGTGTGTATTCAGTTCAGGAACAAAAGGTCTTCCCCTTCTTCCCTAGCATTAAGTATACTCAGTATTGGGCCCAGCTGTTTTAAACTCCCATGTAAACAGAAGGTTTTCAAAAGCAGTGGGCAGTATGGAGACATGCTGGGGCATCTACCATCTTGTGTCATGTTAACTGTGCCCCTGGTGAAAGAAATAACTTACAGAAATATTTACCAGTAATGGTATGGGCAAAATGAAACCTGTTTTTGAGTTAGATTACCTTCTCCAGCTGTGCTTTCAAATTTTATGCGTGGCCTAAAATACTACAGGAAACATTACAGGAACTTTAACAACAGCTGTTACTAAATCAGTATAACCCAAGATCTGTATACAGAAAGAACACTGACTAAGCAACCAATATTGTTTTGTCTCGAAAGAAGGGCAAATGAAGCAACCTTTGGGCTGGGTTGGAGCTCAACTAAAAAATAAGTATTTTATACTTCTAATTCGTTTATCCTAGTGAATCAAAAACAACAACAAAAAAAGGAGCCTGAGTATCTTACCTTGTATTTTCCAAACATTTTCCGCCGTAACATATTTCAGCATGGGCCATGGCTTTACTTTCTTTTGACTTTTGTTGTCAGTAAAAGGCACAACTAAAAGATTGGACAACCTGGAACCCAAAACAGAGTATCAGTTCTGTGTTCAGCTGAGTCGGCAAGGGGAAGGTGGGGAAGGCCATCCTGGACCACAGGCCAGCTTCACAACAGCTGCACTTGGTAAGTCACCACCACGGCTTTTCACAAATGGGGTGTTTCAGCTGTTTTTCTCTGCGGTTTGTTCCCTGAACTTTGCCATAACACTTTCACTTGAGCAAAGAAGGCTGCACCTGAAAACTTTGTAGACTCTTTCGAAAGAATCTCAGGCAAAGGAATATTAAAAACAAAAAGGGAGGGGAGGAAAGGAAAAAAACAAATCATAAAACAGAGGTGAAGAAAACCAGAAAAAGGCAGAGCTATTATTTTCCCTGATTTAGAGATGAGGGATCTGGGAAAGGAAAATTTATATATTTTGTTAGGCTATGCAGCAGAGTTGGAGATAAAAATCACTTTTTTGCAGTCCTTCCTCTTAGTGTTAGAACAATTTACTTTAAAAATGAAGATGTTTTAACAGGCAGGAACGTTTTTAGTCCACTGAGGATAGATCCCAAACTGAATACAGACATACAGAATAAATGAGGATTGCACCAGCACCTATCTAGCAAGACAACACCAGTTGGCTTCTCACATCTAAAAAGTGCATCTGCAACTCCAGCTCATTGAAGATACCCTTTTGTTGGCACATCAGCTGTTGATAAGATACCGTGGAACTATCAACACCCCTTAGATGTAACTTCTGCCAAATTATGTGGGATGGCTGAGAGAACGACCCTATGTCAGCCCAAGCTGGGGCAAGTGGTTGGGAATAACAGGTCGCCCTATTTAAGCTTAGATACCAGACATGAAATGTTGTTCCCTGTTTCACTGTGGCTTTTCCAAGGTCTTCCTCCACCAGAAGGTATCACTCTCTTTCCAAAAAGTATGACATCACTGAATTTGTCATGGCATCCCTTAACATTGAGGACAGAGGATGATATTCGTGTTGAAGTGGAAAGGAAGAGCGTGAATGACAACGGTGACGAGAGTGGTGTTATTACTCAAGTGCCAGGAAATATGTCCACCTTGATCATTAAAGATCTTGAGCCTAGACAGCAGTACATGTGCAGGGTACGGGTGAACACCAGGTCCCAAGGAGAATGGAGCAACTATCTGTATGCATGGACTTTCAGTGACAGTAAGTGCTGATTCACATCCTTCTGTTTAATTCTTCATGTTACTCCCAGTGATCAGACTAATTGTCACTTGATGACTACATTCAATGTAATCCTTTATTTTTGGTAACACTTAGTTCCTGATGATCACTTGTGGTTATTATTGCTATTATTTGGAAAGCTCAGCTTCCAAAGGAATTCTTCTGCTGGAAATTGTCAGGAACTATTAATGTGGGTTGTTTTTTTTTTTTTTTTTAATGGAGAAAAACAAGCTTGAGAATCTACATCTTCATTTCAGTCTGACTCGTGCTTCTGATACAAGTAGCATTTTTTCCTCCTCAGAATGATGAGCCATCAGAGTTCACTACTCCAAGCTCTTTTGTTACTCAGTTTGGCTATGATAATACAGAAATTGTCAGCACTTAAAGAAGAGAAGATACAATGCAAGGTAAAGCCCCTGTGAGCAAGGAGTAGTTAAGTGTCCTACACTGAAGACTGCCTTTGAATTCCCTGAGTGTAAACAGTGTGCTTTCATAACATCACAACAAATACCCTATCTGAATGAAGTACCATCTGAACAGCTGTCCATCTAAATGGGTGACACTGCCCTTACCACACACTGGAAAGGTGGGCTTCTTCCTCCTTACAGGTCATGCAAGAAGGCCCTCACTGAAATCCTACAGGTATTAGTGGAAGTATTAAGGGCTGTCATGGGACTTTCCACTTTCCTGAGCTCTGACACCAAACTGCACTGAGAAACACGTAAGGGTCCTCTTTTCCAGGAGAAGGTACTTAGCTTAGCATTCATGGCTGTGTCCACAAGTGTAGCTCTCACCCCTGCTGGTGGTTTTATGATTAGTTTTTTGGAAATGTTGGTATCAGTTTCCTTTCTTTCTAACAGCCTGACAGGTAATTACTCCCTGAAGTGAAAAGTACGGGACATGGGAATTAAAAGGGAATGATGATTCAGTATAGAAGGAAATTAATCCTTTCTGCATTAATCTGAAAGCAAATATGGTATGCTTGCATACAGCTCAGAGAATGTGTATCTTCATCCAAAGACAGCATACTAAATACCACTCCAACCTCTGCTGGAAGTATGGAATACTGCTGCAAGGATCATACTGCACATCAAGATCATAAAATTATTGCATACGGTTACCATAACTCATCAACATATTCTGTTTAGCACAGCAAAAGCACTGAGGAAAATGTTCTGTTCTCTGTGGAAAGGAGAAAGATGTGGATGTACACTCCAATGCCCTGTGTATTTGTGTTTGTTCTCAGGAATCCCTCCTGCACCAAACAACATCAGATTTTCTAATACCACAGACTCATCCTCAGTCATCTCTTGGGCAGCCGCTGAGGGTCATTCCATCTCCTCCATCATCATCAGCTACAAAATTTATGGCAAGGCTGAGTACAACCACATCGATATTGTCATAAAGAACACCAGCATTACTCAATATCACCTCAAGGGCCTTGAGCCAGATACTGTGTACCAGGTTCAGATTAATGCTCAGAACAACATTGGCTTGAGCAACCCAAACACATCGTTTGAACTGAAGACTCTTCCAGAAACTAAAGGTTAGTTAATCCACCATACTGGATTTGCATAAACCAGGACTGGTTGTATAAACTAGTTAGCTAAGACACAGTCATAATGCTAATTTTTCAATCTGAGTTTTCTTTTGCTCTTAATTTTGACACACAACATAACACCACCAAGATTTAATTCTTAGTTCACTGCATGGTATTGATGAAGTGACAACATGCATCATTTGTGTATATCCACTTGAAAGGGACCAGAGACTCAAAAATTAAAGGAGCTGCATATAGCAAGACTATTAGATCACTAATAGAATGTGACCTCATCTCTGCTCTGACTGAATTCAACAGAATATGCAGGTGCTCATACATCTGAAATTCAGAGCACCCAATGTCTCTGACACTTTTGGAAAACAAAGAGAGGTATCCCTACGTCTTTAAACAGTTTACAAGACAGGAGTATTCAGTTACACATTGCTAATGTATTGCTAAATTCAGAATAAACTGAAAATAATGATGAATTCTTATGTCCTTCCTCAACAGCTCCATATGAATCAAAAGGAGGCAAAATGCTGCTTATTGCTATCCTCGGCTCTGCAGGGATGACCTGTGTAACAATTCTCCTGGCCTTTCTCATCATGCTGCAGTTAAAGCGAGCCAACTTCCAGCGTCGAATGGCTCAGGCTTTCCAAAATGTGGTGGTGGGTTTCCAGCTTTCCTGTGTCAGTTTGGTTACTGACTTTAGCTCATCTTTTCCTGGTTTTTCTTCCAATTTCTTTTTCCTGGCTTTCCCAAACACTGTCTTCTCTTTATGTGTGCAATTAGCACTGTTGTAAAGCTTCTCTACTAGTGACCCCAAAGCTAAAGAAATCACAGTTACAAGCTAGGAGGTAGAAAACTTGAAGAAAGTTTGCAGACCATTTCCTGTGTTCCCTCTTCTGCCTTGTCACACTTGTGTATGACAAGTACCAAGCCAGGCAGAACAGTGGAGCCTGTACTGCCTCTATGAAGTCGTACCTGATTTTGAAAACTAGCAAATATTTAATGTTGCTTGTGAGCATTAGCAACTGCTAATACATGCTCATCCATTTTCAACCTGGGGACAGCACAACAGAGACCTATCAATGGCAACACCATAGTTTTGGCTGTGAGGAAATTGCTGAAGGTTTTTTTGGATGCTAAAAAGCTCTTAGCAGAGAAATTTTCCAGTGTTCTGCAGCATTCTGTGAGAACTTCATCTTTCTCACACAAGCTATGAGAAACAGTGAGATGGTTTTTGTAGAGTTCTTTATCTAACACCTGCAGTTCATTTTTCAAGATTGTTATGGTTCTTTGAGAAAAAATATTTTGAAAAAGGTGTTGTAGAGTCTCAGCCAATCATGCTGAGGGGTGGCTGGTCAAAGGACCAATGACCTCCTGCCATCTTTGCGAATCACCTTATGAAAGGCCAGATTAATTAATAAAATAATGGCTTTTTCTCCCCGGACTTGGACTTTGTGTCGTGTTTTTTTTCTCTGTCCCTGGCTCAACAGCGACAGGTTTTAACATCACATGGAGATATCTCTCTATACACATGCATATATTTGTATTCTGCTGTAGTCTCTTAATCACTTCTTTCTGGTGCTTTTCTCTGCATTCAGAGGGGAACCCATGGAGCAGAATGAAGCTGGCCCAAAGAGCTTTTTCACATGTATCTGAGTAGATTGTTTCATAAACAGGGGCAGGGACTCACCCAGTGATACGATCAGTCTACAGGCCACACAGAATAGCTTCGTCTCCTTGTCCTAAACCTTTTGCAACAGCAGTATTTCATGAGAATGGGTAACTGAAGAGGAGATGTCTCCTTAGGTATGGAGGAAGATAATTTCCTTTTTATTTCCTTGCTTCCTCTTGCCTCACCTTTCCTACTGAGCCTGACCAACACAAGATTTAATTACGCCTAATATGAGATAAATCTCAAACCTGAGACTTAAAACTGGTTTTGAGATCAGTTCTATCACATTATTTTTGCCCATGTCCTTCATCTTCAAAAGGATTATAAAACTGTTCAGGAGGCCCAGGTCTAAAAGGTACTTACACACAAATTAGAAGCCTGATTATTTTGTGGATCTGGGCAGAACTGCTTGTTGCAGTTAGTGTCTAAAGTAGATGTAACTGTCTAGTGTACTCACTCTTCTGTATATAAGAGATGGATTGGGCTCTATGTGTGTGTGTAGAGCGAGCACAGGTATTTGGGAAATGTAATCAGAGCATTGCTCAGTGAAGTCGAAATCACAGTTAATGTCATTTGCTTAACTCTTGCAGAGGGAAGAGCCAGCTCTGCAGTTTAACTCCGGTACTCTCACTCTGAGCAGGAAAGCCAAAAACAGTCCAGATCCTACTATTTATCCAGTTCTTGAATGGAATGACATAAAATTTCAAGATGTGATTGGGGAAGGTAACTTTGGACAAGTCCTGAAAGCACGCATTAAGAAAGATGGCTTACGCATGGATGCTGCAATAAAAAGGATGAAAGGTAGTAAAGACCAAGGATCCTGCGACTAAAGAATTTTCTTTATTGTGTATTCCAAATGTTTCTCTGTCATACAAAATGCTTAGTAGCCCTCTTCTAAAGCTACAATAAATATTCAAAATTGCTAGTTAAATTGTGTCAGGTGTCACTAGGCCAACATTTATCAATGATTGTATTTCTGCTGGGCAAAGTTGGTTTCTATTTCTCCTCACAGGTTGATATCATTAACTACCGTGTATTTTTCAATTCATAGATCAGTATGAGCTTCATGTGAGTTCATCTGCAAGGAGAGATGCATTGAATAGAGAGGAGCAGAGAAGTAGTCTTGGCGTACAGCATTTGTTCATCTTGTTTACTTCAGCCATTCAGAGACAATTGTGTCTATGCATCTATATATACACATAACACGGGGATCATTAATTTTCTTTTTATTCATTGGGCATGACAGCTACGTTCCAGAGAGAGTTACAATACGTACAATATTGCAAGAATGTACAGGTTTTATTGTAATTCAACAGATCATTATCTAGGCAAATTGAAAAACACTTTTAAGTGTGATGATTAATTTAAAAATAGCCAAGGTCTGCATACAGGCAGAAATAATCAACAGAACACATATGGAAGGATTCTTAAGCAGCTTCTTTTTGTAGGATCTGCTACAACATTTTACACTCTCAAGTAGCAGAGTGACAGAGTGTGTTCCTTTCTCTGCAGATAGCTTCTACAGACATTGGTTTCTCACTTTTTTTTCCTCTGATTGAAAAATCCTACCTTTTTCTGTAAATACTAATGTACCTTATAGTTTTTCTACTAGGGTTGAAACAGTAGTGGCTCAAGCAACTCAGAGTCCTCATAATTAAAAAAAAAAAAAGAATTCATATATATANTCCTGACAAAAACTATCTCCCTGTGCACTGTTGTCAGAAAAAGGGAATTCTAGCAGTCTGTACATACACTGGCAATGCAGTTTGGCTGTGCTACCCTTCTTGCCTAAAGTGGGCTGGTTTTGTGTATATTCATATATATAAAAAAAATATATATAAATTCAGTTCAAAGTAAAACATCAATGAGTGCTGTTTTGATTTTCAGAGTATGCCTCAAAAGATGATCACAGAGATTTTGCCGGAGAGCTTGAAGTTCTTTGTAAACTTGGTCATCATCCCAACATCATAAATCTTCTGGGAGCATGTGAACATAGGGGTAAGGTACTACTGAATACAGGTACTTTAAAAATTAGGTTTGAAAAACCCTCTTACAATATAGCCCATACAGTCCAGAGAAACACTATTGCATGTGTACATTTGTTAAAAGGTCAGATACACTTGTGTTTGGATCTACAAGCCCACATTAATGCTCCAGAAATGGTGTTCAATACTAGCTCTAAATTCTCCTCTACTCCTAGAAATTAGCCTGTTTGACATTTCCCTCCAGTCTGTTTTATGTTTATTTCCTTTTTTCACTCAAGGCAGTGTTAATTTCCAAAGACTGTTATTGACCATCTCTTACTCTGTGATATGCTCACTATCTGATGTTTCGTTAGGATATCTTTACCTTGCTATTGAATATGCCCCCCATGGAAATTTACTGGACTTCCTACGGAAAAGCAGAGTACTAGAGACAGACCCGGCATTTGCTATTGCCAACAGTACTGCATCTACACTTTCCTCTCAGCAACTTCTGCATTTTGCAGCAGATGTTGCCAGAGGGATGGACTACTTGAGCCAGAAACAGGTCAGTCTTCAACTCTCTACCTGCTAAAATCATGGCAAATAATTTTCCAGGGAATATGCCCTTTAATTAAATTAATTTTTAATTTTATTAGCTTCTATAGCACACACTGAATGAGATTTATTTTGTTGTCTCCATTTAAATCTATCAAATAATAAGTCATGGGGAATCATGGAAGAGGCATTAAAAATTAAAACAACGTGGTAGTTAACTGCTTTAATTTTCAGATAAAGTTTAAAATGTTCTTGGTAGTGACATACCAAATCAATTTCTTTGTTCAGTGTTCTTACTCCAAATGTTTGCAATTTTCAATATAGCAGTAAAGTAATACATGTAAAACTCAATTATACTGATTTTCTTATTTTATTATATTATTATTATTATTACTGTTGTGGTTATTATTATTATTATTATTATTAATAATTTAGTTTATTCATCGAGATTTGGCAGCAAGAAACATCTTGGTTGGAGAAAATTATGTTGCAAAAATAGCTGACTTTGGCTTGTCAAGAGGTCAAGAAGTTTATGTTAAGAAGACCATGGTAAGGATCAAAACAAATTGATAAAGTCAGCTTTCTTAATTTTGTTTTCTTATTTCTTAATCTGTGTTTCCATATGAGCAAAAATGCAAACTTACAGGTATTACAGAACTGTTTATTTAAATGTTGTAATTAACATGTAAAATATTCTTATGTTTATTAATATACACATAAATACATCGACTTGTAAATAAATTCTATACCATGTTTATAATATATAATGCAATTTAAAATGATTATACAAATATGGATGACAGTAAAATAGATAAGTCAAGCTGGTCTAATTCTATTGAACAAGGCCAAAGTTAGCAAGATGGTAATCAGTGGTACATCAGGATGTGTCCAGAGCTAATGCTTTGGAAGATCTGAAAGAGGAAGGTATGTAATAAACACCATGTAGGTATAGACCAGAAATAGCACTATGTTGTCAAGGCAACAGGATGGTCAGAGGCATCACCTTAGGTATTATTTACATTTCACCTTGAGGCTGACTGCATGATTTTTTTATTACCTTTCATGTGAACTGTTCCTTTGGGAAGCAAATCATGTAATCATAGGCTCATGGAATGACTTGTTTTGAAAGGGACCTCAAAGAGCATCTAGTTCCAAACCCCACCTTTCACTACACCAGGTTACTCAGAGCCCCATCCAACTTGGCCTTGAACATTCCCCCATCCACAACTTCTCTGGGCAACCTTTTCCAGTGTCTCACCACTCTCACAGTAAAGAACTTATTCTGTAAAAATGCACAAGTTTAGTAAGTTTATTTACTGGATAAAATTTATTTGCATGAAGTCAGTTTTCATTAAGGTAAAACAGAACAATTGTTGGCATACAAATTGCAATAGTGCTATACCAAGAACTGAAAAATAAACTTTCATTAAATAATTTCCAGGGACGGCTTCCAGTGCGATGGATGGCAATTGAATCTTTAAATTACAGTGTTTACACCACAAATAGTGATGTGTAAGTATGTGTTCAAGTGGCATTTTTTAAACAAACAAGTATTTTTCCATATCAAAGGAAGTTTGACAGCTAGCATGACACATCCACTCTTAACTCAAAAATACTCAGTAGTCCTGTCAGCATGAGTGAGCAATGGAAGCAAAAAACAAAACCCCTAATAAAAAAGTTACTTTTATTTCTTCATCAGAATCTGATCAAATTCTGTGTTCACAACCTACTTGGATGTGCCCCACTACTTTAGCTGTATTTCTCATCCAAAATTGCAGACCTGATGAATCTTTGGGAAACCCAGAGGAAACTGGTATTTTATTTAGGAAACTAGAAATTGTATTTGGAAAAGCAATTCTGTAATTACAGTATTTACTGTAAGTTCACAATCTGATAAAGGTCTTTGGTTGACTCAGAGTGAATTAATTTTCCTAATTTTCCTGCTTTCTCATTCTACAAACACCAGCATTGTACAAAACTTTGTAAAAAATACAGAAAAACATTATCACACTTCTCTGTTTTCCCTGAATACTAGCAAAACTATCTACTGTTTTAAAATATTAATTCTTACTGCATTCTTGTTGCACTTCCTCTGTTGCAGGTGGTCATATGGTGTCCTCTTATGGGAAATTGTTAGTTTAGGTAAGTATCTGAATTCTGTACTGCACAACTAAACAATCCGAGCCAAGGCAGCTCCATTCACTCAGTCTTTTAAAAAAATATTGCTTCAAAATGGCAGTATTTTTTCAATTTTCTTTCTGTTTTATTCTACTACATTTTATTTATGTTCAGTATGCTTGGAAATGCAATTGTCAAATTTTCAATTCAGGTACCATTTTAAATGAGAAAGAACTGTAATGACCATGTTTTCATTACACTGTAAAGCCCAGGCCATACCTAAATATAAATTCCAGGATATCATATGATACATAGCCTGAATACAACATGTTTTGAGTTTGGTGGGTGGCTTTTCCTCAGCTTTCTTGCATTTTAAATCAAGACTTACATTTTAACAATATTGCAGGGTAGGGGAGTAATCACCTCCTACTCCAAATATTCATGAAGAAAAATTTTGAACATTAGCCTTCAAATAAAATTTAGAGTTCATTTCTGCAGACACCTCTATCCACCATGATTGTCATACAGCCTCACACCACTCAAAATCATTGTGTTACATCTCCCTTGTGATTTGCCCTGGAGATGTGCCCATGGTCTGTTGGACAGGTGATGCTACTGACTGAGGTGCACATTTCCTACCGGACTGATCATGAGCTCTGGATTTCTGATTTCTTCCTGGCTTCCCTTACTAAATGGGTTTGCATCAGATATGGATGCAGTGTGGAAAATCAAGACTCTAAGCAACCGAATATCCGCAGAAAGGGGAAAAACCAGCCAACAGTAAGAGCTCCATGAGTCCATAACAGATATTATTATGACGCTAATGAAGGAATGACTTGCCAAGTGACATGAATGTTATTGAAAAAACACTTTGCATACAATCAGATCCAGGCCCTCAGACTTGTAGAGAAATTTAGGCCAGCCCCACAGATGAGAAAACTACTCAGTTTTATTTTTCTCTTCAATATTGTGCATCAAGCAGTAAGGAAGCATTAACAATAAAAATACAGCTGCAAAATATTCCCTAATTTTGGATTAATTTAGCTGTAACTGTGTCAGTCATTCCTTTCCATCTCTCCTATGACACTAAACTTCCTTTTACTAAACCCCGCTTCTTTTCATGACAATGGTTAAACTTTAGGTGGAACACCATACTGTGGAATGACATGTGCAGAACTATATGAAAAACTCCCTCAAGGTTACCGACTGGAAAAACCTCTCAACTGTGACGATGAAGTGTGAGTACTGCATCAGAAAAAAAACAAAAAGAAACAGAATAACACAACATCAGCTATAGAAAATACATTATTTCTACAAGAAACTTATAAACAATTATTTTTTACTGGAAAATATAAAAACTACATTAAAAAAAAGCTAAAAATGCACAAGTCCTTTTGTACACAGCACACTCCGTTAATTTGCCGTGAATACTTTCCCAGTCTCTCTGTTCTAGCCAGTTATCCTGTTCTTTATACAACATGCCAGGATTTTAGCTCAAAGAGAGATTTTTGATTATTCCAGAGTAAAAGAAAGTTCTTTTCAGACAACAACCAACTATGGAAAATGTAATTTCAGCTGTGCATAAATCCATTTTCCTCTGAAAAGTGGAATGTGCACAATCTTTAAATTACTATAAATTTGTGACTTTAACCTATGTATCTAAACTATCAAAGGCTGGTGTTTGATTTTTTAAAGGTATGACTTAATGAGACAGTGCTGGAAAGAGAAACCATATGAAAGACCATCATTTGCTCAGATACTGGTGTCACTGAACAGGATGTTAGAAGACAGGAAGGTAAGAATAAAACTCTATTTTTTATATATATGTATATTTATACTTGTAATGATATAAATAATTAGGCTATGAATAATTTCAATATTATTTAGGGTTCTTGAGGTAATGAACCTTGCATCACACCTTCTCTGTTTATTTCCTTCCCAGACCTATGTGAATACTACCCTATACGAGAAATTTACTTATGCAGGCATTGACTGCTCTGCTGAAGAAGCTGCTTAAGATGGGACAAATCTTCATTCATCAGTGACCTATTACAGAAAACCAAAACTCAGTCTGCTGGAGCCCAAAATGTGTTGTGCTGCGTAGAACTGTGTCTAGTTCTAACTATATATAACACAGCAATACTGTTTCACTACAGTTATGTGTGTGTATATCATGTATATCATTGTGTGTACTGTATATACACAGTTAACTCTGCCTTCGCAGGCTGTACAAGTTTATATACTGTCCAAAGCAGGTATAGACTGAAGTAATGAAATCTGTTGTTTCATATGCAGGGTTTTCTTTTTTCGTAGTCATGTAGATAAAATGTCTACATACATATTGTAATGCATTAGGTATTACCATCTTAGATTTTTTTTTTTGTATTTTCCAAGAGCTACTCATAGCAAAGTGGTAACTTATTGCAGTATTCCATATACATTTCATTGTGTTTGAAACAAAAATGCTAGGCAGTTGCAGTGCAACAATGGAGGTTGTAATCCAGTGTGCTCAACAGGGATAATTAAGACAGACTCCTATTTGAATGCAAAAGCCAGCTAGTAGAAATAATCTAGTCAAAAGTTCTGTTGACACTTGTAAGATATAAGGCATGCTATTGCTCTTTCATTGCCAAGTGTGACTGTCAGTTTTTGCCCATATGCAAAATATACCTATATTTTGAACTGTTTAATGCTGTCAGAGGCAGCCATACAGCAATTAACATGAAGCATAGGGTTGGGGAGCATACTATGTGTTGTAAACCACATTTTTACAAATCGCCTGGATATACGTGAGACTTATTCAATTTGTATTTCATTTAATAATTTCACTGTATAATTATAAATTACTACCTATTATATACAAGCAGGGCTTATTTACTTTTGTTTATCTTACCCTCTCATTCAGTCTGTAGTGTGGTATGGCCTCTTAAAAACATCATACTCAAAATGCTTCAAAAACAGTGATATTTGACCAGCCAGAAAGGTCCCTAGTCCTTAGGTAAGACAAATAGAGGCAGAATTGGCTTGAACTTCTGGTGTCAAGCCATGCACAAGGGATTTGGTGGATTTACTCTATCCAAATTTCACACATTAGCCAACTTCATGTTTTACACATATGTTCCCCTCTTCCCCTTGACTTACCAGCTCATAACTGTCCATCAGACCACAGTGACTTTCCAGTTTGGTGCATCAGGTCATCCCCTAAGACCTGAAGAAAGATTCTT
Organism: Machaerirhynchus nigripectus; assembly: GCA_013397975.1. Lineage (NCBI taxonomy): Eukaryota > Metazoa > Chordata > Aves > Passeriformes > Dicruridae > Machaerirhynchus > Machaerirhynchus nigripectus. Next base: position 60,280 of record VZRQ01008211.1, read on the forward strand.
GAGAGAGTATAAGATTTCCCCTTCTGATTCTTACTTTGTGGATGGATATGTAACTGGTTACAAGGTGGAGGTATCACAGCAGAGTATAGAGTAACATTACTGGCATACACCAGACTGATTCAAATAGAAGCACCAAGAGCCCTAATAAAAGTGAATAAGCCAACAAATGAGGGTGCTGAGATGACTTGTGTGGCCTTGAGATAGGCAGAACTTGCACTGCAAACCAACCAGGTGCTAGATAAAACCTAGGAGTTTATTGTTGGGGATTAAAATAAGTTTACTTATAGAATATTAGAAATTAATTGTGTAGGTTTAAGTTTAATTGTAACTTGCTTTCAGCTTAGCATGAGAGGGCCCTGCTCAAAACTTAGTGTAGGTGAACTTTAAATGAACTCTGTTGGCATAATGGCTAAGCAGGGGAGGAAACAGAGAAAGACCAGTTATCTTCAGATAAGGGCTGAGAATCTGGAGGGCCCCAAGACTGCCCCAAGCTGAAAGATAAGAGCAGTTAATGGCACATGAACATGGAGAATCCAGTGATGTGTTAGAAAACCCCAGACCATAAATCACCACAGGACTAAGAGGCGCGTGCAGGGCACGTGATGAGTGCGTGAAGGTTGGGTGCACAGACTGTAAGGGTATAAAGGCCCAGGGATTTCTTTGGTCAGGGTCCCTCTCTGGTGGCACCCAGCTCAAACTGAAATAAACCAACTCTGCCTTAGAACCCAGGGTCCGATCTCTTCTTTCACGTTTACAAAGAGCACACAGATTCACCGGACCAAGGGACAGCGCCACAAAA
>VZRQ01008218.1:4647-25100 GCA_013397975.1 Machaerirhynchus nigripectus
GATCCCACTGTCCATGTCACCAACAAAGATGTTAAACAGCGCTGGTCCCAATACCAACCCCTGGCCCTGGGGAATGTCACTTGTCAGAAGTCTTCATTTGGACAATGAGCCACTGACCACAACTCTTTGAGTGTGACCATCCAGCCAGTTCTTTATCCACTGAGTGGTCCATCTGTCAAATCTATGTCTCTGCAGTTTAGAGACAAGGATTTTGTGTGGGACAGTGTCAAATGCTTTGCACAAGTCCAGGTAGATGATACCAGCTGCTCTTCCCTCATCCACCCAGATGGCTGTAACCCCATTGCAGAAGGCCACCAAATTTGTCAGGTAGGATATACCTATAGAAGCTTTTCTTGTTGCCCTTGACGTCCCTGGCCAGTTTTAATTCTCTCAGGGCTTTTGCTCTCCTAACCTGATCCCTGGCTGCTCGGACAATCTGTCTTCCTCTCAGGCTACCTGTCCCTTCTTCTACCCTCTGTAGGCTTCCTTTTTGTGTTTGAGTTTGTCCAGGAGCTCCTTGTTCATCCATGCAGGTGTCTTCTGGTATTTTTGCCTGACTTCCTCTTTATTGGGATGCATCCCTCCTGAGCTTGGAGGAAAGTATATTTATAGTATATTTAAAGTCCAAAAAGTGATGTATTCTGTGTGTGTACTCTGTGTGAATACATACTATTTTAGTGGTTTCTAAGAAAAAACATTAACAAAAAACATTTATCAAAAATTTTTCAGAACACCTGCAACAGACAAGAATTCCATCTGGATCACAAGAAAAAGTTTCAGTTCCTGATTCTGGAGCGGAAATGGCTGAATCTCAGGTGGCTGTGGCTCCTTTGGTAACATCAAAGTTGTCTGTTAAAGCACCTGAGTTTTATCCATCAGGATATAACCAGAACTTTGCAGTGAGTGTTTGTCTTCTCTTCTTAGTATATGCCAATTTACTTATATTCAATTTAACAATGTTTCTTGTGCTCTTGTGTATCAGATAACTTGAATGCTGCATTTGCTGAAGAGGTTTCAAAAATTTGGATGATAACCTCCAGACACAGTCAGAATGTTGTGATAAGTGAATGTTATACTGTGAGAGCCTTTAGTATTTTGCTTGAAGTTTGCTCCAGATAACTACATTCCTTATTGATTGCACCCAACATCACTGTAAGCTTTTTCACAGCTACCTCTCTTATAGTTACATCTGCACTGCATTTTCATTAAAAACTTAGCTGTACTTTTATTCAGATTGCATGGGTTTTTGAAGCAAGCGTGGGAGAAAGCTTGAACTTTAGCTTTAGCTTTTCTAAGCATAGCCTTTACCTTTCCTAAATTTACTGTGCCATGGGTATGATTTCCAATGACTGCCTACCTTTATGTACCATCATGTGTCTTTTAATTCCTTCAGGGATATTGTATCACCAGAGGGCAAAAAAGTAGGTTTGGGCTCATTCCTAGCAGCATACCTAATATGAAATATATTTGCAGCCAGGCTAAGGGTAATCTCTGATCCATATTGTACATTCATCACATAATAAAAGTTGGTACTTATTTTCTACTCTCCTTGTCTTCCATATTGTTGCTACAGTAATTCTACTCTAGGGAAGATCTTTGTGAATTCTTGGAATATCTTTTTGTTATGCAGGCAGATAAGCTGGTACTGGTATAAGTAGGTGGGAACTATTGCTTTTACAAATACAATCAAATTATAATAAACAATTATAGTGAAACATATATTTTGAATAACTTAGGGGAAAATACTTGATTTGAATGCTAAATATGGTGGTTTGGAATTTTGAAGGGTTTTTTTCTCACCAGTAAAATCGATGTTATCTGGATGTTACCAGCTTTGGCAGCTTACTGAATAAAATCACCATTCTGAATAATAAAAACCCATAATCATATACAACCATTGACAAATGTCAGTACAAACATACTTCTGTGAATGGATAATCTAGGAGGAAAAAAACTACTTTGCCCCAGTACATGTTACATGATTTCTATGAATAAAGAAAAAATGCCATTTGGGATGGCATGAGTGTGCATATGTATAATTACAGAGTTTTGAGTCCAGCAATGTTGCTTTTCAGCTGCTTTGCAAAAATACACAGGCATGTTGTAGGAATATGTTATGAATACAAGTGACTCATCTGATAACAAAAATAAGTCTTAAAATGGTAGCAAAATCTAGAACATTTATTTGGAAGTATGTTGTGGGAACCCTAATCTAATCAGAGTATACTAGGGATAGAATAGTGATGTTTCAGACTTGTTAGTCCTTCACTATTACCAAGTTTGGGGATTTTTTTTTGGTTAGTTTTTGTTGTTGTTTTTTCGAGGTTTTTTGTGGGTTTTTTTTTACTTGATTGGCTGAATTAATTTTATAAACTGGGTCCCACCTGCAATAAAAATAAGGAATTTAACACACTTTACTATTACACAGATTTTTCACCATGGGTTTTAAAATTTGAAACAAAGCAGTTTTGAGAAACTTTAGTTTTTCTTACTTACAAGTTATATTTAGCTTTCATTTATAATGTTCCCTGAAATTTTTAGATCTGAAAACTCATGTTGTTTTTTGCTATTTATTAAACATTTATTGTTTTAGAAATAATGTGTTGGTTGATTCCTTGTTTGATTGTACATTACTGTAATTACTATGAGTGTCCATATAACACTTGATTGTTAGATTATTTAATCTCCAGTTAGTTCTGATACTCAAAATTATCAGCTACCTGTGAAGATACTTTAAGGGCTACAGCATCCAAGGCATACTAGATTTTTCAGAAAAACTTTACCAGGACTTTGGGGAGGAAAGATCTCTGTGATATTCTCTCTTTGCATACAGCTGTCCATCCCATCGGAAGCTGTGGGTATCTGCAGTAGAACTGGTGACTAGATTTGGGTTTGGATTGCCAGTAGGAAATGTCAGATTTGTTCTCTGACATGGGTATATGAGAATAATATGACTGTTACTCTATCAGAAGGGCATAATGATCTCAATTCATAGTTTTAGGAGTGAGATTTATATTATCTTAGGTGGAATTTCCCCTCCACCTCCTTTTTTTTTCTTCTACTAATTTCCGAAAGGAGGCTAAGCAGCCTCACTAGTGGGGTTTATACTTTTAGTCATACATTAAGGTGCCAATTAAATCACCTATTCATGTCATATGAGGTTTGTACCTGCAACAGTCTTTATACCTAATTTTGCAATAACTATTGTATACTTGCTGAGTAGGTATCATCTGAAGATAAAAACCCAAAACTTGTTCCTAAGAAGTCTCAAGAAATCAAATCAATAATAAATTATTGGTGACTAAATTCCTAAGAGGAAATGTTGTAAATACTTTTCAGGTATAGGAAAGTGGTAATTAGCGTGTACTGAAACAGAGCCAGAGAACAAATTTGGCTCGTGGATCTTTTCTACAGACTTTCTGGTTATATCTTTATGTAACTTGGAGGAATTTCAGTACCTACTTAGCCTTTTCATTGTTGTCTTTAAACTCATTAACTGATTCTTAGTAGAAGAGAAGCAAATCTATTATCTTTAAGTTAGTGACTCTTTTGTTTTTGTTGTGAATAATCCAGGATCCCATCTGATAGCTATCAAACATAAAGGAGAAGGATTAGAAGTGTTGGCTTGACTGAGAAATCATTGAGATTATTAGAAAATTTCTAGTCGACTTTCATGGCTTTGAATCGTAAATTTGTAATGAGTGTATAAACTTATAGCCTCCTGTTAGCTAGCTGCTGCTTAAAAATAACCAAGAGGAATTTCTTTTACTTTCCCTTACTTGATACAGTACATGGTTCTATCTCCTTTGTTAAAGCTTAAAATCTGCCAGTGAGAAACATGAGTGGTTTATGTCTAGAAGTTACTGGACTAAATCTAATTAGTTTTCAAAGTATTGAGTGTTCCAAATTTAGCAATATACAACATATAATAAAGTTTGAATTATTATTTTTTCCTCTCCCATTTGTTCTGTTCCCTGGCATAGTTACTAAAACCTAGACTGCCTTTGAAGTTGCATAATTAGTATAGGTAGATGAATGTGGTGCTGAGTTTAGCCTCTGTGGTTAGCCTTTTAATTACAAAATGGGAAGAGGAGTATGAATACGAGGACACCAGTATACCAAATGGGATTGGAGTCCCTTGTAGAACGAGGACGTTTCCTCCAAGAGTGAATTTTTATCAGGTGAGGATGAGAGGAATATGCTTTCCTCTCTACTAAATGAGGATCTCATAACAACCTGATGGCTTTCAGAAAGAGCAGCTTCTTTTACTAGCTACAGCAGCTGCATCCCCTGCAACTTGGCTGGAGTTTTCAAACAGGTTGTTTGAAGAGATACTAGTTTTGCTGTGTGACTAAGCTGCAGCAGTTGTTGCACAATGTCATAGTTCTGTGGACCAAAATAGTTTGTTGTACAAAACTTTTACTGAGCTATTTGAAATTGCCTAGTAAAATTTGATTTCCTTTAGAGAAATAGAATATTTAGCAAGTTAGAGGCTTGTTAGCTTTTATTCTTTGGCTTCATAAGCTCTAAACCATTAGAATCATAGAATAATTTAGGTTGGAAAGGACCTCCAAAGTTCCTCTGGTCCGATCCCAACTCAGAGCAAAATCAACTTGGATCAGGTTGTTGAAGGCTTTATCCTTATGAGTAATAATGATTTGCCACCATTTCCTTAAATCCATTTTTCTTTTCCTATTTCTGCTGGGCCACATTAACTTTGTCTTCAGTATTATTCACTGGGCAAATATTCTACTTAATTAAACATCATATGAAACCTTTCTAGTTTTTCTTCTGTTATATTGATGTATCCCTCATTAGGTTAAGTTGTATACCCTTACAACATGGGTCTTTAAAGAATTTTGGAAAATCTGAATTTTTCCCCGCACATTCTTTACAGGTTGTGAAATTAATGCCAATACTTGATTTTCAGCAATGTGTATCTGTCTTTCTCCACAGTTCATATCCAGATCTTTTATCTTTCACAGATTCATGTTGTTTTGGAGTAGAGGAGAGAATGAGGCATTTTGAAGACAGAAAGGAAAGGATATCCCCTTGTTAAGGGAGGGATGGTGGGGAGAGGGAGAATGTAATTATAAACCTTATCAGTGTATTTATGTCCACTAAGTAAAGAAAAAGTGGTTATTATTTTTAGCTTGATTTTTCATTACAGTAGATATATTTAAATCTTTTTCACATTAAATAGTAGATCAGTTGAGAATTCTGATATCTTGTATGTTACCCTTGTCTTGAATCACTAATTATGTCAGCTCTTTAGCAGTCCCTCTTCAGGTTCCTGCTTGTTCTTCTGAGATCTCATGAGATACTTTTCACAATCTTTTGTACAGTATGAAAAGGTGAATTATTGTTACTGTGTTATTACTAGTTACATCACAAAGTATATTGCTTCCTATGCTATTCCTCTCATATACTAGCATTATAATTATCCAGGACAGCACTGACTTTAGAGACTGTTACATACATTCATTTTTGAATGGACAAAATTAGTGGGTTGCCCCTGGTTGAATGCCAGGCACCCACCAAAGCCTCTCTCTCCCTCCCCTCCGCAGCTGGACAGGGGAGAGAAAATATAGCGAATGTTCATGAGTTGAGGTAAGGACCAGGAGGAGATCACTCATCAAATGCTGTCATGAGCAAAACAGGCTTGAATTAGAGATATGAATTTAATTTATTACTAACAAAAATCAGTGCAGGATAATGAGAAGTAAAATAAGTACACCTTCCCCCCCTTTCCCAGCTCTATCTCCTCCCCCCCCAGCAGCACAGGGAGATGGGAATGGGGGTTATGGTCAGTTCATCGCCCATTGTTCCTGCCACTGCTCTAGGAGAGGAGTCAGAGTCTTTCCCTTGCTCCCAGCATGGAGTCCCTCCCATGGGAGACAGTTCTCCATGAACTTCTCTAATGTGAGTCCACTCCACAGGCAACAGCTCTCCCAAACCACTCCACTGTGGGTCACTCTTACACAGGGTCAGTCCTTCAGGCACAGCCTCCTCCAGCGTAGGTCCCCCAGAGGGTTACAAGTCCTATCAGGAAACCTGCTCCATCATGCGCTCCTCTCTTCATGGGTCTGTAAGTCCCTGCTAGGACCCTGCTCCAGCACAGGCATCTCACAGGATTACAGCCTCCTCTCAGGCATCCCCTGCTCTGGCATGGGCTCTTCCAGGAGCTGCAGGTGGATCTCTGCATCCCTGTGGCCCTCTCTGGGCTGCAGGGGCACAGCTGCCTCACCATGGTCTTCACCATGGGCTGAAGGGGAATCTCAGCTCCAGTGCCTGGAGCACCTCCTGCCCCTCCTTCTGCACTGACCTTGGTGTCTGCAGAGTTGTTCCTCTCACATATCACTTCTCTCTCCTCTGGCCCCAATTACATCTGCGCAATAACTTTTTTTTCTTCTTAACTATGTTATCCCTGAGGCATCACTGCCATCTCTGATTGACCCAGCCTTGGCCAGTGGCAGGTCCGTCGTGGAGCCGGCTGGCATTGGCTCTGCCAGACATGGGGGAAGCTTCCAGCAGTTTCTCACAGAAGCTACCCCTACAGTTCCCCCCACTACCAAAATTCCTGGCCACACAAACCCAATAGAGTGGCTTTCTGTTCCATCAGCAGGAGCATAAACATTGATAAAGTATGCATTATTTTCTTGCTATATTTTATACATGGGAACATTATACTGTATCATATTTCTGTAATTTCTCCCCCTTCTGCATATTTTGGAGCACTTTTGCACTCTAGGTAAGCTCAAAGTATTTTGTTTCCAATTTTCAATTATTTTTTCTTCTACAGTTCATATAGCTGTAGCACAGTTTGTGTGTGCATCAGGAAAGGGTGTTGAGCCTCAGTTTGGTAATTTTATTCTTAGCAGGTATACTTACGTGTTAGTTTGTTAATCTTATAGTCGATTCGGCAAACTAATTTCTTTTTAATCTACCTTTTGATGTGTTTTGCTGGGAGACCTTAATCTCTATAAAAACATGTTACCTAGTTCTTGACTACTAGAGTTTTTTGATGCAGAGGTCTATATTTGCTAAAATGTTTAAGTGAAACATGTAATAAAGATCACTATCAAGTATGCAGAGCATCAGGAATTACTCAAGACTAAGGGCTATATGGGTATTTCTGGAGATAGTAAGTGTGACAACTTTATTTAAGGTTCCTTTTAAATAGCTGGTATATTCTTTCACTGCTATAGGATTCTTCCTTTGAAGATGGATATGATGGCTATCTGACTTTGGCAGAATATGTACAAGACTTTCTAAATCACCTCGCCGAGCAACCAGGTTGTTTTGAAACTGAAATAGAGCAGTTTGCTGAAACAGTGAATGGCTGGGTCACTGCACATGAAACTTTGCAAGAACTTGTTGAACTCGTATATCAACAGGTAGCCTGTGTATTGTCTTAACATGGATGTTATGCCTCTGTTACCTAGTGTGCAAGATATGCATACTAGTATTATTTGTTATATGATTGTGCCTACGTAGTATTTTAATGGTTTGAATTTTTCTTTTTAGACTGAAATGTATAGGGAAAGATTTTTTTAATAAACTGTAATGATAACTCAAGTGAGATATACTAGGCTGGTTGATAAATTTCCCTAATTTATTCTGTTTCCTTTGTTGTGTATTTGAATCTCTCGGGTCACATACTAGAGTTGAAATTACAGCAGTTCATTAAAGAAATTATATTTGAATTGCTGGATTTACATAGCAGAGACTGTCAGTTGTACATTTTTATTCTATCCTACAAAAAATATTCTTCATAATAGATATTTTTTTGTTCTTTTGTATTTAAAAAAAATATATACCTACTTTGGGAAATGCTCTTTTTACTGACAGGCTTTGTTCTTCATTTGGTATGATAACTATTTCAGAACATCATAATTAGAAAAAAGGAAAGCTAGTCTGCTGGTAACTAGGTCTAGTCCCATTGATGGTCATGGAAATGAGGACAGAGGCCTTGAGCTGAACTCTGTACTAATTGGGGGAGCCATTGGAAAAAACAGTTTAATCTGTGTTTCTTAGCAAATGAGCTGCTGCTACTGTCTTCTGGGCTTGCTGCAGAAAATGAAGTCACACTTCTGCTTGCTATTTATTACATTAAGTATCTCCCATTTTTCTGAGTTGCTTTCAAATTCTACATTGAAGAATGTAAACTATGCACCTTTTAAGTGCAGATACTTGCAGATTTTTTTTTTCTGTGAAATAATCTGGGGTATGTAGAACCTGTGTGATTGTCACATAGTACAGAACTGTAGAGTCTTAAGTTTCTTACTATAATACAGAATTGATACACATTTAATTCAGAACAGTTTAGTTAGACATTAAGATTACTTGTGCTGTGTTTGGCAGCATCATTTTTTCATCCTTTATTTGGACACATGGAGAAAATTTAATAAAAGTTGAAAATATTCCATATAACTTTATTTGAAGAAATTTCATATATGTTTAATAAATTGACTCTTGTTTAATATAAGTATTTTAATGTTGCCTCTTTTTCTGTACCCCTATTTAAAACAAGTCCAGTGTTAGGGTTGGATATGCCTTCCTTAACTGAGAAGCACTGAGTGTTATCAGTCTGAAAGATAACAATTTTTTCTGAAAAATAAAACTTAGCTCAATGCAAAATGCTGTTCTAGTATCCAAAAGCACATGATTTCAGCTTCATTGTATGTCAGGATATGACAGCGTTTGAGTGTTAGTCAACTATGCTTATTCTTCTGTCTTGAGCCTCTGCTCAAGTATTTGTTTTTACTCGTCCTGGTTTATCACAAAACTTCATTTAAAAATGCTGAAGTGTGTTTATAAGCATCTGCGTCAGTGATGTTTGAGCAGATCTACAGATGCTAGGTTTGTGAAGGAAAAAAGGCTAAAATAAAAGAAACAGAAATCCTGTACAATCTTCCCTTCATCTGGGTATCAAGTATCTTAGCCTGTCTGTAAGACTTAATTATATACTTCCCCCATTCTTCCTAATCCATTTATGTCTTGACAGAGTGAAGTGCCAGTTAGCTTGTTTTCCAAAGAACACTGACTTCATAGCTTAAGAGTATTGACTATTGTATAGTTAATATGGTGTACTGTTGCTGTTACAGCAAGTAAAATTTCTCAGGATATGTATTGGTAGGCTAGCCTTCATGCTTAGATTTTGACTTTTTTGGAGTTGAAGATAAACTGGTATAACAAAGTGACAATAATTCAGAGAAGACATTATTGTACTATAATGACTGGTTAGTAAGGTATGAGATTTATTTATTTATTTATTTACTTATTTATGTCTCTGTGTGCTATGCCAGGTCAGAATACCCCAAATGGCATTGTTTCAGTATTTGATGCAACCACAAATACAGACCAACTAATTGGGAAGATAATGGTTTAAAAAAAATACAGAATACAGATGACATTTGAAGTAGTTGTTGGTTTTGACTGTGTGGTGGTTTGTTTTGGTGGGATTTTGTTATGGTTTGGGGGGTTTTTGCTTGTTTGTGGCTTTTTTCTTTTTGGTTGAGGTTGGTTTTGGGTTTGTTTTTTTTTCCTTAGGAAAGAGAATTGTAATTTAAGTGACATATTTTGCCTTATAAAAAGAGGGCCACCTCTTCTAGTCCAAGCAACTTATTGAACTAAAGCACCAAAAAGCTCGTTAGCTATTTCACATGCCTCTTACTGGAAACTAAAGTTGATTTGACTTTCTTAATTACTTAAATTTGTTGTATCTTTCAAAGATATCTCGGTTCTTTCCAGAAATGTAATGCACATAGTACAGTTATATTTAGTGCATATTTTCCTCTGCCTGTAGAAGGTAAGTAGCTATAATGCATTGACATGATAATGGCAAGATGCTTTTTCAAACATGTTAGAAGCAGAAGGATGCAAACACATTTATAGCACTGATAGATGTAAAAAGAATGTTCAAAGATGATAAAGCCAAGGGAAAAGTTTAATGAATTCTTAGTATTCATGGGGGGTTTTTTTGGCAGAGCTGATCAAATTACTTAGACCAGAGCCTCTTTTCACTGAAGCTATATCTGAGAAATAATATCAAATTCAAGTCTTGTTAGAAGAGAGCTCAAAACAAATGAGCAGTAATAAATTGCCAAAATAAGGGGATGTTCTGCTTTAAGTTCTAAGAGAGGTTGAATGTAAATGCTAATGGATTCCCAATTACTTTTACCACCTCTTGGAATTTTCAAGTATCAGTTTCAAAGCAAAATATTTTTCAGACAGCATATAACTTATGTTGTGGAATTTCATTGCCACCACCTGTTTTTAGATTATTAAAGTGTAAATATTCAAAGTAACAGGACTTGTGTTAGAAAAAAGGACTTATCAAGAACTATTAACTGTAATGATACAGTTTTAATATCTGAATCAGAAGTTTGGTATTCTGCAGTTTGCTGGAGCATGTACAGGAGTAAGTATTTATCTTTTCTTACCATGTTCTTGTACTCTTTCCCTGAGCATTCCTTATTGCCAAAAATAAAAATCTGGGATAAATAGCTCTTAGACTGAATGAAGGTGATGTATTTATTTTAACACAGTTTGGTCCTTAAAAAAAGTCTTAAAGTTCACTCTTGGTTTGGTTTTTTTTTTTTTTTTTTACAAACAGTTTGAAAGTGACTTTCAGATACTCTTTGGTGTAGATCACAGTGGAGAAGTAGAATTGAGGACAAATGGCACAATGCTGGTTATTTTCTTAAAGCCACAAAATCAGTATAATGAACGTCAAAGTGCTGAAATGCATATAGCAAAGGGTTTATGAGATAGAAAAATTAACATGAGAAATAGTAATTATTAATCTTCTGTTCTTCAATTGTCTAGTCAACTGCTGTTAAAGACAGATTTTCAAAAATCTCTTAAAGATATTTCCTGATAACCTAATCATGACTTCTATGAATAATTTATTTTTCCACTTTTATTTTGGAAGGCCACATCTGTCCCAAATTTTTCATACATGGGAGCACGGTTGTGTAACTATCTATCTCACCATCTAACCATTAGTCCACAAAGTGGGAGCTTTCGGCAGTTGTTACTTCAAAGGTCGGTATCAGTGTGTCATTTTAAGCCTGTTACTTTCTCAGGTTGTCTTCCTTCTTTGTACGTAACTCTTAACATAGTGTGCATATTTAAAATAGAAATTTAGATTGAGGATTATTAAAGCATAGGTACATACTAGATATCTAACACCTATTTTTAAATTTTTATGGTTTTAATATGAAAATAGGACTCCAAGTTCTGTAGGCTCCTTTCAGTTGAGTATATTGTACTGATACCAAGTTATAGGATAAATTTGAAAGGTAGTATACATTTAAAGTTGACTAAATGCATGTATAGGTACTGTCTTTGTCCTTTGACTCTTGCCAGGGCTTATTTCATTGTTTTTTTCTTTAATTACTTTTCTGGCTGGAGTTTATGTGAAAGGTTTATTTGTTGGTTTGCTAACCAACTTTATACCTATGATGCATAAAATCCAGAAGGATAAATGTCTTCAATTTTCAGTTACTACAGAATTTGGGGGATTAAGGTTTAATAATGATTAGACTTCACAATTGACAAAAATGCAACATTTTTTAAATGGATGTATTTTCTTTTAAATCTTACTGTATGACACTTGAAGGAATAGTACACTTTAATAATTCAGAATTCTTTAGAAATTAGTTTTTTCTTTAAGGACTTTTGTCTTCCTAAGCTCCAGACTTGCTTCTTATTTTAAAAGTTTCACTTAGTTCACCTATGTTTAGGAGTAAAGGCATGATAAACTTAAAAGAACACAGTTGTTGAATACTAAAAAATTACCTCACTGTGATGTTATCTTGATCCTCACTGTTTGCGTTTATACCTAAATTTTGCTTCTGTCACTTAAAATGGTAGGATAAAGAATTTATCGAATAAGTGTAAAGGCATCTAAAACAATGTGGGCAGCACCCTCAAAGGGGAAAAACATCTTTCAGAGTACACCTATTTTATTTCTGTTGATGTTTGTCTGCCCATGTTAAACTTCCTGGAGCCATATTCTAATATATAAACTGTGTAACTGTCTTTTCATTTTTACATGTTGCAATTTGCCCTATTTCGTTTTGCTTTCTCAGATATCTCAGTGCTCACCTAGAAGAACAAAAATCTGCATTCTTTGTGAAGTCCTCTCACTTCCTTCACAAATCAAACTTCCTACTATTCAGCATTTAATAGTTCTAATGCAGTGAATAAGTTCTTTGCATTCTGTTAAATAAGTAGCATGTTGCATGTGTTGGGTTGTCTGTAGATTATATGATTTTTGTTTTAATGTTTTCAGGTGTCAAACAGAGTATGAAAACAGAGATAAAGCTGCCAAAGGAGATGAGACTGCTCAAAAACAATTTCACGCCTTTGTGTTGTTCTTAGCTGAACTTTACCTTAACCTAGAGGTAAGAAGAAAGAAAAATTCATATTCATTAATTTTTGTTGTCTTTAGGTAAACACTAAAATGGAATATCATTTGAGGTGTGGGGTTTTTGAGTTTGTTTTTTTAAAGGGAAAGGGGAATAAAGTAAAAGAACTTTAGAACAGTTTAATTATAATGTGTGTCCAAGAAACAAACGAAAAAGGACAAGATCATCAGAAGAGAAATGTATAAAATTTAAAAAAAAAGGTGTAAGAATACATAAAAAGAATCAGCCATAAACCACCTTTGGAATTAAGCTTTTGGTATTTTGGGGTAAACCCACCAGATTACTACACTTAAACAACACAGAAAATGTTACAACCTAGCAGAAGCAGATCGGTATCAATAACCCATGTAATTCAGTATTCAGCCACTAATGGGAATTATTATCAAATGCTTGAGGAAGGCATGGTAATCTTCAAAATGAACAATTAAAAATGCAGACCTTGAAAGATATTTCTTCTGAAGATTGAGTCCTTGGCTTATGCATGAAGCACGAAATTTTGTATTTAGACAATTTTTTTTGTTTCTGATATCTACAAAAAATGTATTTACACATAAAAATTCTTTGACTCTTATACCCATGAGTTCAGTAAGTTCACTGACTGCTGTAGTGTCCTTAAAATATATTTTTCACTGCATTATTTCAAAGGTTTGATTTAAGCAGACACTACTAAAATTTTCTGCTGGCATGAGGAAAGAAAACTCTGGCTTCCATTTTTGTTCATAAGTGGGCATTGAAATCTAACTTTCACTTGCTAGAAGTAAAAAGGAAGCTTTCCAAAGGATTTGGGGGAGGGGAAGTTGCCCAGTTTGGAGTACCACTTATTTTTAAAGCATTTTTTCTAAGTTTTAAATATATAAAGAATGCCTTCTAGAAGTAAGGTACTCTACAGCTGCAGAGAATGCATAAGGTAGGATGGGAAAAGAGCATGGGATTTGAGAATTTGGGATGATGTGGATCACTTGCCAGGCATTTTGCAGCTTTTCTTAGCAATTTATTAGCAAAGAAACAAAATGCTAGGCAGGCATTGTTATGTATATGTCAGAATTGCAAGGATTCTACTCTATATTCTAGAAATAGTTACGGTATTTGACATGTTCTTTCAACTGAAGAGCTCAACTATGATAATCACAAACCAAATCATACAGCATTCAAGAGAGAAAATGTGACTAAATTAATTTCTAAAACTTAAGTCTTTTAAATGTAGTTGGGTTTTGGTTTTTAAAAATATATTTTGCAGATTAAAGGAACAAAGGGACAGGTTACACGAGCAGAAATTCTTCAAGAAGGCCTTCGGGAATTACTAAATGTGCTCTTCTCTAATCCTGTGGATAATAATTTGATGTGTGCAGTGAAACTGCTGAAGGTGAGACAGTAGTTTTAAAGAAGAAAAAGAAAAAAAGTTGGGTTTTTATTTTTTTGAATATATCATCATAGTCCTGAATGAAGAGGGAAGCTCCAAGTATCTACAAATGTTGAAGTGTATCTGTAGCTAGACTGGGCTACCTCATGAAACATTGGATTCACTACTGAAGCAATAGACGTCTCCTGTTGTCCTTTCCATTTAATATAGTGGTAGATACAGGCTTTTTACCTATTTGCTTTGCAGTATATTTATTTTTAATTAAACCTTCCTGGGGTTATCTAATTACCTAGGATCAATGCAGGACCGCAGTAGAAAACCGGGAATGTGAAACAAGTGCTTGCTTTTCTCTTTGCATTTTATTTCTTTGTATCATCAGATACCATTCCAAGCATCTTTGGATCATGTAGTATTTATGCTGAGTAGATTAGGAACTGCTATTAAGTTTGACCATAGTGGCAAAATTATTTTTTTGTAGTTTAACTCTTATGTCCTACTATGCAATTTTTCGATAGTTGTTTCAAGATCACATTTCAAGACTGAAATGAGGGAAGTGGCTGTGAAATTCTAGGCAACACTGGACATAGAGTTACCATACTGTCTGTAGTCTAAAATAAATTATTTATGTGGTCATCAGTCCATTCAACAAAAAGATGTAGGAGACTGGGACCTTCAACCCTCAGGTAGTCACATAGGGCATCTAAATGCTATGGATTGTTAAAGAAACTCTTCCGTTGACAGTTTCTTAAACTTGTATAATTCACTTTAAAAGAGAAAAAAAATACTAAGCAAAAAACCCCCAACAAAACCTAATACCTTGTCTTTAGTTGACAGGCTCAGTTTTAGAAGATGCCTGGAAAGAAAAAGGGAAGAATGATATGGAGGAAATTATTCAGAGAATTGAAAATGTTGTGTTGGATGCAAACTGCAGCAGGTGAGAAGATAAATTTGTTTGCAGTATTTTGCTTTTATATTAAACAGAACACCTTAAAAATCTTCAAGAATAATGACTATGTCCAAAATATTTTCTTAAAAACTCTCATTTACAAAAAAGAAGGTGATATGTTGGTCACTTTCATGGAGCAATTGTGGGGGGACTGGTTCTTTCATTTTTGGTTTTGTTTTGTTTTTTATCTTTTGCTAGAGATTAATGTTCCACTCAATGAGATGGTTGTGTATGTGTGTTTTCTGTTTGTTTGGTTTAAGCCCTTCCCCTCCCCTATTTACCAACCATTAGCCCAATTATTGTTTAGCACAAATCATTCTAACTTTTGTGATGCTTTTGTTTATTTCAGAGATGTGAAACATATGCTTCTGAAAATAGTGGAACTACGATCAAGTAACTGGGGTAGAGTTCATGAAACTTCTCCACATACAAAAGCTACTCCTGAAAATGACCCTAACTATTTTATGGTAAGAATGTACTGATATCTCAGTTCCTTAATTTAATATGAATTTGATTCTGTCTTGGTTTCAAAGACAGGTGTTTGCCAAGGAAGGCAGGAGCCTCCCTTGGAATGGAAAATGTAAGCCCCTTCTCTCCGAATTATTATAATTTTGAAATTAAAGGGCTTTCAGACAATTATATGAGAAATAGGAATAACAGTTACTAGTTTACAAGTATATATGATAAAGCAATAATACAGAAAATACTAGCTTAACCTGACAGAGTCAGGATATGACCTGACACCCTGCCAGGCAGGGTGGTGGTAGCAGTTTGATTAGGTGGTGGCTACAGTCCTCTTCAAAGTGGTTCTGTTGAAGCAGTAATCCTGTAGAAAGGTCTGGTCTTCCTTAGACGGTCCAGTGGTGGTTATGTAGCTCTTGTCCTCTGGGAAACCAGTAGGAAAGACCTGCTTGTGCTGTTCCAAACTCCAGATTATATCCAGGTGGGAATGCTTGGTTCCTCCCCCTGGGTGGAGCATCTCGCAATGGGGTGATGTAATTCTATGAGTCGTGGGGTGGGTCCTTGATAGCCCATTAATCAGAGATAGCTCCTGGAGGGAGTTATCAAGGATGAGTCATGGTAGGGGATAATGAGTACTGCCCCACCTGCTTTAACAGCTTGTGAAGATGATAGTAGAATACATACTTTTGGTTACATCTTACACTGTAACCTAGGACAGATTCATAGACAATCACATTGCTAAAAGCTATGAACATCTGTCTCTGAACTCATATAATTTACTGTATAACTTTATTCTTAGAATGAACCAACATTTTACACTTCTGATGGAGTTCCTTTCACTGCAGCAGATCCGGGTATGTCCCCTGTTTTCTCAATATTTAAAAAATTGTAATTATGTCCTGTTGAAGTACATAAAAAGTATGAAAGTATATGAAACTCATACAACTTAACAGACAAAATTATGGCTGGACTCCTGGCTTTGTGTAACACATGCCTTATTCTGTGTTAAAAGAAGGTAAATGTTTGAAATGGAAAATGTGCAGCTGAGTTCATATAGTTCAGAAGAATTTGGGCCATAGTCCTCAGCATTTGGTTTCCCCAGGTCTTCTTTTGTTTGTCTGTTGTTAGTAGCAAAAGGGTTTGTTTCTTTGTTTCCTATAATCTGAGCACAACATGGCACGACATCATTTGAGGTAAAGACAACTGTGACTGCCTTTGTTTCTTTGGGAAGGTAGGTATCATTCTTGGAGTTTGATTGATGTCCTGAGAAAACACTGTAGTGGGACTTTTTTTGATAATATATTTCATGCCATTTATGGTTTCATTAAATAGGCTATTTTCAAACTGTATAGATATATGTTAATTTAGAGGACTAATATATTACTGGGTCTCATTTTTACTATGGCAGATTACCAAGAAAAATACCAAGAACTGCTTGAAAGAGAGGATTTGTTTCCAGATTATGAAGAAAATGGCATGGCTTTATCAGGACCTGGAGATCAGTATGTTTTCTTTTTGAGTGATAGTTGTTGTGGGGTGGTTTTGGTTTTTTTTTTAACACTAGTTATTTTTAATGCAAATTTAGGAATCCAATCTTGTAAAAAATGAAATAAATAATTATTATTTAGTTTTACAGTGGAAGTTATGTGTTTGTTCAGGTGATGCCTTGAAGTGGCTACCTGAAAACAGAGGCTAGACAAGAATAAGAGAATAAAAGTAGGTATTTATTTGAAGGGCCTTCAAAGGTACACCCTGGACAGTCAAAAGGCTACACCCAAGATGGACCCTGGGTCACGGGTTCTTCACCCTTTTATAAGTTTGGTCCATTTGCATATTAGGGTTAATTCTCCAATTATAATTTCAGTTAATGATGTAATTACCCCAAGTTTGCCCCTCCTCTTATAAGGCTTTAGTTTACACATTTTGGGGCCTGGGACAATCAAGGTGTCCTTGAAGGGCAAACCTAGAGAGGCTTTGTTATGTCTAACCAGCATGAGAGAACAGTAGCTAACAGGCCACACAAAACTTCAGTGTTACACACTAGGCAGTACAGGATTTGAAAAATATAAAAGTTAAAACCTAACGCATCACAGGTGTAAGTTGGTTTGTAATCACACAAGTTTGAAACATTTTATATTTATCCAACTGAGTAGGGCAATTAAACTTCATAAATTTTTGCACATGTGCAAACGTACTCTCTTCTGCATTTTAGAAAAAAATTTGCAAGCAAAATGATGCATCATACCTTCAGGTGTTGGTAGTGAGACAACCTGAATTCATTCTAGCTAGAGATAATTACAAGATTTTCAGTGTCTTTCAAAGGGAGAAGGTTGTTAAGGTTTTCTCTTCAGGATAAGTAGTATTCCTTCAAGTAATGGTAAAAGGGGAAGTAGTAGATGGGAATATAGTCTCATTTTCAACACCAGTTTATAAGAATTTGATAGGAAATCAGTGAAAGAAATACAGTCTAAAATAAATTGCTCTGAGCTCTGTACTGGTTGAAGGACAACTTTCAGATCATGATTTGATACTCAAAAGCATTTTCAGTGTTGTATTTATGTGTGATAAGAGTGCTGGTCTGGATCAATGTTTTTGTTAGTAAATTAGAAAACTTTTAGATGGCACCTAGCTGAGGGGAGTTACAGGAACTTTGGAAGCTAAATTAGTCATGTCATCAGAAATCAACAAGATCATACTGTGGAAAAAACTACCTCTGTGAACTGTTGTGTTTAGAACAAATTAAATGCAAAATGGATACAGACAGCAGTTAAACACAGCAAATCTGAAGAGTGGCATGTGAAAGACTGTCAGTCAGTCTTCATGCAAGGTGACTGTGGAACCTTCTTTGAAGGCTTAAGAAAAGCTTAGACAAATCTATCCTGATCCTCTATCAGCTATTTCTCATGACTGACATCAGGGAGAAGGGTTCTTGAGTTTCTTCTCAAGTCAACACTTCTACAGGAAAGGAAGAACAAACAAAATAAATGTGTTAACTGCTTTAATGCACATGCTGATTCTCTTGTTTGGAACTAAAGCACAGAAGGTAATAAACTGTGCACCTGAAACTAATGCACACTTTATGAGAGTCAATAGCTTCTGATTTCTTTTAAGGCTATTTAGAATTATATACACAATCATGTTCAAGCTACAACTCTGTTGTCCTAGTTTATGGTGATGAAAACTCCAGTTGGATCTAGAGAAAACAGGGAACACTCAAGTTACTTCTCAGTAACTGTGAGGAGAAAAAAAAAGCTGTTAAGTGATCCCTATCACTTTCCACCTTGATTTTTTTGAAACTCTGTTGGTCTCCACTCTGCACAATACTGATTATCATTAATGGGATACAGTCTTTTCTGTGACCTAAATGAGACAGATCTTTTCCGAAAGACTGCTTAACATGTAATAGAAGGTAATGCAGATTCAAAGGGGAGGTGAAGTAAGGTTGCCTTCTTTCGTATATCAGCAAATAGGAATACAGGTTTTCTATATAAATATATTTTTCTGACTAGTGTGCAACCAAGACAGTTGATAGAGTATTTGAACTGGGATGTTAACCAACTAAAATTTTGCTAATATGATGCTAATATTTTTGTAAATGCATCTGTGCAAATGCATTATTACATTTTTTGAAAGCTTGTATTACATTATTGCATTTTTCTGTCATCTTGGAAATATTTGTCTTTTAACCTGTGGACAGCCTAAGATGATCTAAAATGGTGACAAACACTAGTAATTTGTACATATTTATGCTGCTTTGGGATTTCTGTTTGTTTTCCTAGTGCCCGTAAACTCTCTTTTATCCTTGACATCTATGTAAATATTTCACCTATTTACTGTTTCTGAAAATCTGTATGTTAACGTAACAGTTTTAGTAGGGGTTTGTGTTTTTTGTTTTTTTAGGTATTTTAATGACCTTGATAACAAGATGGATCCAGAAATTGCAGAAGCATATGAAAAATTCTGTCTAGAATCAGAACATAAGAAAAAACAGTGAGATGTTACAGAATAATATTAGTT
Organism: Machaerirhynchus nigripectus; assembly: GCA_013397975.1. Classification (NCBI taxonomy): domain Eukaryota; kingdom Metazoa; phylum Chordata; class Aves; order Passeriformes; family Dicruridae; genus Machaerirhynchus; species Machaerirhynchus nigripectus. The sequence continues at coordinate 23,870 of VZRQ01008218.1, forward strand.
TATTAAACCAGTTTAGGTATGGTTAAAGTACAGGGAGACAAAAAACATTTGTACCAAAATAAGGAAGTTCACTTTCTCCAAGTACTAAAGTTTTTTAATTTCCATTCTGTTAAACAGAATCTGCCAAAAGTTGTAAACTTATGCCCTGTAACTTAGTGTTGTGTATATAGCACAATTTATTTTATGGACAGCTATATGAACAATGTTTGGCTGCAATAAAATTGATTTAAAAAGTATCATAATGGAAATTAAAATTTAATGGGGAGCTGTCCCATAGGATTACCTTGGGCGGGGGGGGGGAAGAGGAAGAATAAATCAAGTTCAATTAAATTGCTTGCTTGGTTTAGTATACACTAGGACATATCCTTTTTACTATATACAAGATCTGGTATTTAACTTTTTTTCTGACTAAAGAGCACATGATCAATGACTTCTTTGGGGTTTTTTCTGTAGATCACAATCATGAAATCATGACAAGTGGTTTGTGAAGGGTTATTTTTGTGGGGAGTTTTGGTTTCCTTTTTCCCTTTCCTTCCTCTTCCAAAACACATATATGTGAGGTCTGAACTCTTTCCTAGAATAAACATGTTACATGTTGATATGTGAAAAACCAAGCAGTGTTTTGGAAGTCAGGTTCTTTCAAGACTTTTGGTTCAGGTAAGCTTATTTTCAACTTTTACAAGCAAAAACTATCCTGTAATTTGCTGTGTTCTTCAAGACTACATGAATATGTTTATGTTTTAACCCATGCTTCTCCAGGAGTATGTGCAGTGCTTGAAATATTTTTTGAAAGTATCTAACATGTCTAATCTTTCAGCAATCCTTGTCACTTTCTCCATTATTCTAGTTATTTTACACAGTTTAATTCTGTATTTTGAGTAAACCCATATTTCATAAATGTCAACATTCTGAAGTCAACTGTGTCTTGGTTTGAAAGACAGGTGTCTGCTAAGGAAGGCAGGAGCCTCCCTTGGAATGGAAAATGTAACCCCCTTCCCTCCAAATTATTATAATTTTGAAAGTAAGGGGCTTTCAGGCAAAGATATGAGGAACAGGAATAACAGTTCTTTACTAATATATATATAACAAGGTAAACAAACAACAATAACTATGCCAGTAACAACAAACAGAACCAGAAACCCAGTGACAGCCTTCTCAGCTGTCAGGCACTTTCCCCTTTGGCGTAGTTATGGTCACAGCCGGCAGGGGTGCTGACGGCTTCCGGTGGGCA
>VZRQ01008220.1:5676-20789 GCA_013397975.1 Machaerirhynchus nigripectus
CCGGCCCGGAGCGGCACACGGCCGGCTGTCCCCGGGGCAGGGCGCGGGCTGGCGCTGGGGACAGGGACAGCCCGGCAGCGTGGGCCGGAGCGGGGACGGCAGCTCAGGGCTCCCCACGCGCTTCCCAGGCTGCTCCCGGCTGTGGCGGCGCCTCTCGCCCACTCCCGACTCCGTGTCTCCATGTGCCGCCTCCCCGCCGTGCCCTGGGAGCTGGGAACGCTTCCCCGCTGCCTTTGCCAGGACCTCTCCTCCGGAGCCCGGCTCCGCTCCCACCCCGTGCAGGTGCAGCCTGTCCTGGGCACACCTGGGCGTGCCGAACCTGCCGGGAGCTGGGCTGCTCCCTCGGGATGGGCTCTTCCCTGGGCTCTCCGGAGCCGCTGCTCTCCATCCCCCCATCCCTGGTGACTGTGCCCCTTTGCCCTCTTCATCCAGGTGTTCTACAACGGTGCCAACGTGAAGCAGGTGGATGTGCCCACGCTGACCGGCTCCTTTGGCATCCTGGCATCCCACGTCCCCACGCTCCAGGTGCTCCGGCCGGGCGTTGTCACAGTCCACGCCGAGGATGGGACGGCCACCAAGTACTTTGGTGAGCGAGGCAGGAGGAGCTGGGGAGGAAAGGTGTGCGTGGGGATGGTGGTTTTGGCGCTTTCACAAGGGAGACTCTGCCCATCTAGGTGTGGCCTGGTGTACTTCCAGGGATTTCTGCTTTCCCAGCCTGCTGGGGGCTGCTGGAAGCTGCTCTGGGAGCCGGGGGCTGGGGTCAGAGCTTGGTTCTACTCAAGCTTTCTGAGAGCATCCTGTGCTCCAGCTTCCCGTGGGATGGGAGCCGAGTCCCTGAATGCTGGGAAGTGACAGGAGGGGGCTGAGGGGGTTTTTTTGGGAAAGCGTGGTGGGAATGCCAGGGCTGAGCCCCCCTGGCAGCCCTGGCTGACCCACCCCACGTGGTGCCTCGCAGTGAGCAGCGGCTCTGTCACTGTCCATGCCGACTCCACGGTGCAGGTGCTGGCAGAGGAGGCAGTGACCATGGACATGCTGGACCTGGCTGTGAGTACCTGAAGGCTGTGGCCAGCCCTGGGCTCCCCCCCTGGGGGGGATTTGGCCCTCTTCTTGGCTCTGGGGTGCTTGTCTTGGGAGCTTCCCGTGCCCAGAACCCAGGGCTGTGTCTGCACCCCCATCACCTTCTTTAGGGATCAGAAGCTTTGGGCTCCTCCTTGGTGAACTCTCAGGAGAGAGAGAGCTCTGCAGTCATAAATCCCCACGCCATTTCCCACCCCTTGGACAGACACTGACCTTGTCTCCACCTCCAGAACAGCTTTTCCCTGCTGATAAGGTGTCCGGGACCAGCACAGCTGTGTCTGTAGCTCTGTGGGTCTCCCAAGTCAGTGGGTCCTTGGCATCCATGTGAAGGACCAGTGGCTGCAGGGGAGGGAGGGAGGGAAGGACAGTCCCCTCTCCTGCAGTGTCTCCCACTGACACACATTCCTTGTGCCCTCGTGTCCAGACTGCAAAATCCAACCTGGAGAAAGCTGTGTCAGAGATGGCAGCAGCGTCCGATGAAGCTGCCAAAGCAGAAGCTCAGATTAAGGTAGAAGCTAATGAAGCCCTCGTTAAGGCTCTGGAGTAAATCCAGGTGAGGCTCACCTGCGGCCTGGCAGAGCATCCAGACCTGCTGTAGTGCCTGCTGGGCTGGGCAAGGGGATCTGCCTGGCTTTTGGGGAGCAGTGACACCACATCTGTCCCTTGCCAGGGTCAGGCCTTAGCTCTGGGAGGGCTTATGGGGGGCCCCGGCCCAGAGCCAGCCTGGGGTGCAAGATGGCAATGAGGCCTAGGGCTGGGCTGTGGCACTGTGGGGTCCAGCCCAGCCCTCAGGGTCCCACCCAGTTGTGACACTGGGGTTCAGCCCTGACAAGGGTGGGTGGATGGTGCTGGGACAGACTGGGAGCTGCGGTCACTGCTGGGGTCTCGCTGGTGCCCCAGGTCCCCACTGGGACTGGCCATGCTTGGGGACACCTCAGGGGTGGAACAGGGATGCTGGGCCCCACAGGGAGAGCAGTACGTGGCCTCTGCCCCACGTGCTCCCACTAAAGACAAACAGCTTCAGCCTCAGGGGAGGTGAGGCCGGGCTCTTACCTTGTGGCCTCTTTTTGCTCTGCCCTGCTCAGACTGTGCCTCATCCCTTCCCTTCCCGTGTGCTGGCAGCTGGGAACTGCGGCAGTGTGTGCTGTGCAGGGCTGTGAGTCACTGACAGCCTCCAACGGGCTCAGCCTGGAGCACAGGAGGGCACCAGCTCCTCTCTCCTGATCTCTAGTCCGCGTGCTCTTTGGTCCCTGAGAGCCGGTGGCTCGTGTTTGCTCACAGCAGTTGAGCAGCTGGAGTGGGGCCAAGCCCTGGGATTGGGATCCCCGGCCCAGCCGAGCCCACCCTGCGCTAACCCGACCCCACTTTGTGTTTTGCAGGAATCCCGCTGTGGATGCAGAACTCCCAGCCTGTCCCTGTTCTGCTCCCCGTCTGTACAGATGGAACGGGACAAATGGAGGCAGAGAAATGGTTCTGATCAATTAAAAGGAAATGTGACCCCCTCTCGTGGCACGTCGCCTTCTTCCCAGGCAGCGACTGCAGCCGGAGCCAGGTGCAGCTCCCAGCTCCTGCCCCAAGGCGGATTCACCCTGGGAAGGGGTCCCCAGTACTGCCCTGGGGTTTGGCTGGGCATTCCCAGGGGAGATTCACCCCCAGGAGATTCATCAGACAGGTTTATAACCCCCTCCCTGTACTCAGCCACCTCCATCTCCAGTAACCACCTGGACAGCAGGATTTCAGCAGCACAGGAGGAGCACAGGTCTGTTCCTGAGCCGGTCCTGTCTCAGTTCCCTGCCCCAGCACTGGTTCTGCCTCAGCCTCCCGGCTCCGGCGCTGCAGGAATCCACGTCAGCCTGGCTGTTCCGGCACGGTGCTTCCCACAGCTGGACAGCAGCTGCTGGGCTCTGCCCCATCCCCTGCTGCTGCCAGTGGCACTTCCCCTGCTCCTGGAGACGGGCTTGGTGTGGAGAGAGAAGCAGATGCTGTGCATGGTGGGAATCTTTCCTGCTTCCGTTCGTGCTGGGGACGGCTGGAGCTGCTCCGCTGAGCTTGGGGCTCGTTGGGTGCAGCCCTGTCTGTGGAGGCCATCCAGGGTTCCTCGGGGTTCCTCACAGCCTGGGGAAACAGGAAGGGCTCTCTGGGCCACAGCACTGCTGGGAAGGGGCAGGTTCGGGCAAGGGGACGGCTCTGCCCGTGCCAGGAATCCGGGACGTGTGTCCTGTGCGTCCCTGCCGCACCAGCTGCTGCCGGGCCCCTCGCTCCGTGCCACCCTCCCACGCCTTCCCAGAGGGATTTCGGGTTTCCACTGCTGTGCAGAGCTTCCGTCCCTCCCTCTGCGTCGCTCTAATCCCCTTTTCCCCGCGGTGTTCCAGCCCGGGAAGGCGCGTTGGCTGCCTGTGAGGTCAGTGCTCGCCGCTCCGGCCTCCCGCGGGCCCCGCGCGGCTCCCGCGGCTCCGCGCTCGGAGCGGGGCACGGCTATTTTCGGCGCTGCCACCCAGGATGTAATCTTGGCTGCCTCCTCTTCTCACCGCCACCTCCTCCCCCTCCTCTCGCTCACTCTGTCTTTCTCTCCCCCCCCTTCACAAGTGATCAAAAATAGAGCCTGTGGTGTTAAATTTCTCACTCTGTGGCTTATTAAAAGCCTCCGAGTGCCTGACGCGGAGCCTATTTGAAGCTCAGCCGACTTCCAGCTCCTGAGCTGCTCCAGTGCCTTTTCCCCTTCCCCTCTCATTCCCTTTTTTTTTTTTCCCTGAAAGGTCAGACATTGCACCGTGCATGAGCAAAGCTTCAGAGTCAGAGCTGTGCTAATTAAAACATCTTGGGAATTTCTGGGGCCGGCCGGCTCCCTTCCCTTTCCCGCTGCCCCTCTCTGTCCCCGGCTGCTATTCTGGCTGCGTGAGCCTCCCCCGGCACACGCAGCCGCGCTGACGGAAGGTGGCTGCCTTGGGTTTTTCATCTAATGGAAGAGCGTTGGCGAGGCTGGGAAGCTGGGGAAACGGCCAGCTGCTATTTTTAGGATGGGAAAAAAGTGTCTCCGTCAGCGTCCTCTCACCAGCTCTTCCCACTGCCTCCCGCCAGCGCCGGGGGAGCCGGGGGGGCCGAGGGATCCGGTCCTGCCCCCCTCGCAGAGTGCCCTTGGCTGGGTGCTCCGCGGCCTGACGCCTGCTGGGACTTGTAGGCTGCGTTCGGGGGGAGCAGTGAGGGACCCTTCCATGTCCAGAGACGCTGGGGATGGGGCCTCGTGGATGCAAGGAGAGGGCTTTGTCCTGAGCCAGGACAGGAGCAGCGCTGGGCAGGGACTGTGGGTGCCTGGCTGGTGGTGTCATAGACCTGCTCACCCTGAGCTGCACTTTGGGGGTGCAGGGCCTGTGTGGGTGATTCCCTGTGCTCCTGCATGCTCCCAGCCCAGCCTGCTCCCTGCAGGGACCCCCATCATTGCCACCTCGGCTCCAAGCCCCTCACCTCTGCCTCCGGCCCGTCCCCTCCCTGCTCATTATCTGGCTCTGCAGAGCCACGTTCTCCTCCTCCCCCGGCTCCCGCTGCCCACGCCAGAGCCACCATCAGTCACGTCCCGCTGGATGCCACGAAAATGGTCTGACTCGGTGCAGGAGATGTGTGGCTGAGGCAAAGCCCTTTCCTGCTCCTGGCTCGCCGTGCAGGTGCTGCAGGGATGAGCCCACCTTCGGGGCAGGCAGGGAGGTGGGGGGCAGCTCTGGAGTGGATCACGATGTGATTCAGCAGGTGACTTTCCCTCCTCTCTCCCCCACACCAGCCTGGACTGCGACACCAGTGTGGCACTTTCCTGTCCCCTGGAGTGCTGGCACCTGCCTCGGGGCACGGCAGCCTCCACCCGTGGTTTCTGCCTCTTTTTGGGTTTGTTGGGTGTCGAGGTGCCCCTGCCTTTGGGTCCCTGCCTCTGCTGGGGCCACGCAGGGCTGGGAGCATCGGCGCAGTGTTGCGGAGTTATTCCCGGGAGCCCGGAACCTGTTTGTCTCCGGCTTTGGGCTGGGGCGTGGTGGGTGTGAGAGGGGAAGGGCTGCCCGGAACGTGGTGGGAGCGGGGGCAGGGCTGGTGTTGCCCCCCCTCCTCCCCTTCCACCCAGGGCTCTCGCCCATGACTCGCATCCTCTGCTGCCAGATGGAGGGTGGGGAGCGGGGCCGGGAGCGCTCGGAAAGTGAAGCATCACGGATTCTGCCGGCGGCGTCGCTTCTCCGGGGGATGATTTCCGAGACGGGCCGGGCTCTGCCAGGCCAAATCTCCCGGTGCTGGCGGCCCTCCCTGCGTTTGGCCGCGTGGCATTTCCCCGTCCCACCCAGTCCCGAATGCAGGCGAAAGGTTTCAGCTCTCCTCTCTCTGCAGGAAAAACAACCCCAAACCCCACCGCAGCCCCAGGAAGCCCCGCTCCCGCCGGGCTGACTCATCCCGCAGAGCCGCCCCTTTCCTTGCCCAGACTTTGGCCCTTTGGGGATCCTGCCTGTCCCAGCTGCTGCCCACACCATCGGTGCCCACCCTGCAGCATCGGGGTGGGGGTACAGAGGCTGCCCCCCACCCCTCACACTGCCAGGGGCTGCAGGATGTGGCAGCAGCTCCCCGGAGTGTGGGGACCCCCGGGGTGCCGGGCAGCTCCCTGCCTGTCCCCAGGGCTCTGCAGCACCTGGGTGCAGACCTGACCCCCTCCCACCCCGAGGCCCGTGGGTGCTGCCGCTGGCCCCGGCGTGGGAAGGTCAGTGGAGGCTCCACACGCTGCCAGCACAGCCCGGAGTGTCCTTGGGCCACGCTGCCCTTGGGCGGCTCGAAGGCCGAATCCTCACAGCTTCCTTAGGATGGGGGGGGGGGGCTGCTGTAATGATTAACCCCCCCGCGTTAATCGTTCCGGCCGGCAGCCTTTTTCCTCTGGGTTTCCAGCTCTGGAAAATGCTCCTTTTCCGACTCCCTCCCACGCACGTGGCCCCGCGGAGGGAGCGTGGCACAGCTCAGGGAAAACCCTGCGGGCAGGAGCAGGACCTGGCTTGGGGTCTGGCACCGGGATCTGTCCTGGCGGGGCCCCTCGGTCCCGGTTCTGGGGGTGCTTTGCCTGCAGATGGCGGCGGAGCCGTGGGGAGCGCTGCCCCGGCGGCCTCACCCCCAAAATCTGGGCACAAGATCTGGGCCGGCGGGTGTTGAGGAGGGCGGGTGTTGCAGCCAGCACGACAGAGCTTGTCATGCTGCTCCCGGGCCAGCAGCCCCGGAGCGCCGCGCCAGCCACGCGGCAAACCTTGGCCCGGGGCGCGTTTTCTCGTGGGGAAACTGAGGCACGGATGGGGAAAGCCACTTGCAGGCTGGGGATAGTGGGAACGGGACATGGGAATCTCAGACCCTGCTGCTGCGCTTGGCGATTCCACCCCCCGGGGAGCCCCCCGGGAGCTGCCCGAGTCAGGCAGGGGGCGGTGGGGGCGGCGCGTTGCCCTGGGGGTCCCAGGTGCCTTGGCAGGGGCTCGGTGGCCCGTGGCCATGGGCACAGCCCTCGCTCGGGGCGGCCTTGGCGGCCACTCGCACTCGGGCTCTGCTGGAGGTGGCCCAAAGCCGTGGGGGGCTGGAGGGGGTGCGTAGCCCCGTGCTGGGGGTTCCACCAAAGCCCCCTCCCACCGCCTCCCGGCCGGGGCCGTGACCCGTGCGGGGCAGGGGGAGCCCGGGGAGGAAGCGGCTGCCAGCTGGGCTTGACGCCGGCTACAAAGGCGGCCCAGAGAGCCCAGCGGAATGAGGTGGCACCCGTCCAGGTTCCCACGGCGGCCCTGGTGCAGAAAATACACCCGGAGCTGGTGGCGGTTGCCACGGCGATGGGCTGGGTGCCACGCCGTGGAGGGGGGCACGACCCCGGACCCAGGTGTGCCGGCACGGGACCCCGGTGCAGGGCGGTGGGAGCTCCGTGGGGTGGTGGAGCCGGGCGCTGGCAGGGACCAAAGGCTCCTGCCCCGGCTCCCGCTGCCCCCGCCCGCCTTTGATGTGCCGGGACTTCGCCCTTGGTAAAGCTGGGAGGTTCCCAAGGAGTTCCTAGCTGGATCCTGGCATCCAGCACCCAGGTGCCCGGTGCAAGGCCCCCGTGAGCCGCGGGGCTCCATCCGCAGCTCGGTTCCCTTCGCCCCGCTGCAGCCGGGGCTTGGAGCCCCCGCGGGCTCCCCAGTTCCTGGCGGGGCTGGGAGGAAGCGGCTGCAGCTGGTCCCGGCGCTGGGGCTCTTCCTGGCGGGGCTGGCGCCGGGCTGGGGTGTGGGGTGGGGAGGGAAAGCCGGGGGGGCCGAGGCCGCTGCCCTCCGGGATGCCCCGGCATGCAGCAGGGAGTAGACGGCAGCGCTTCCATCCCCATTCCCTCAAAGGCCACCCCTCCGCCGGGTATAAATAGCAGGATTGAGGCCTGGCGTGACACTGGAGTCACTTCTGCCACCACCACCTTGGGTGTCCCCCCTCCCCCCGCCCCGCGGGACCTCAGTGGGGTCATTGTGAGCCGCGGTCCCGCAGGGCACGTCCTGAGCAGCTGCTGGGCCTGACCCCCGGCTGCCTCCCCCACGCGTCGGGGGCACCGGTGGGGCTCCGGGGTGCCCCCGCAGGGTCCCACGCAGCGAGGGGGCACGAACCCCTCGCTCGCCCTCCCCGCAGCAGGCGAGAGCCAGGTGTGGGTGGGCGATGGCTTCCCGCCGTCACCGTCCCCACCTGGCCGTGTCGGCCCTGCTGTCCCCTCCCTGCCCGGGCAGCGCCGGCAGCTGCTGTGGGGTAATGACGGGGTGTGCCCGCCCGCCCCGGGCTGCGAGCGGCGCGGGAGGCTCCTGCCACCCAGCAAGACGGGGCCAGCCGGGCGCGGAGCTTTGCTGCCGCAGCCGGCGCGGCCACACCTGTGTGGGCTGAGCGGACCCCGCTCCCACCCGGCACCTGCCCGGCCCAACCAGCTCCTTCGCGTCCCGGCCGCCCGCGGACAGGCCGCTGCAGGCAGGGCCCCCCGGGCCAGGCAGGTGCAGGAGGCGGGAGCACCCGGAGCGCTGGGGGCACGCTGGGGGCCTGGAGGAGCCGGAGCTCCGGGTGCCCGGGAGCTGTGGGGACTGGAGGGGCTGTGAGCCCACTTGCGCCGGCGGGATGTCCCCGTCGCTGCTGTCCCCTCCTCACTTCCCCACATTGTGTCCCCCGTCCGGCCCCACATCCTGTATTGGCAGATGGGCCGCGGCCCCGACCCCGGCTTGGCTGCAGCCCCTGTATCTTGTGTGCCAGGTAGGGCACCCCAAAGGTGCAGGGTCCTGACAGGGGGCTGCAAAATGCCTCCCCCCAGCTCCTGCAGGCTCCTGGGGGGGCGTGGGAGGGGCAGCATCTCCTGTGGGCAGGAACCCTCCGACAGGGACAGATGTGAAGTGCTGCAGCCGCTTGCGGATGTGAGTGGGTGGGTTCTGGGCAGGGCTGCCTCCCGCAGGCCAGCACCGGCCCAGGTGGCCGCGGGCTCCAGTGGAGCTGAAGGCTCTTTGGGGAGCCCAAGGTTTAATGAGGGGCTGTCGGGCTCCCTCTGATCCTTCCGCCCATTATCTAATCGGAGCAGTGCATTTAAAGGCTGCAGTGCAGGTGAGTCACTTCCCCAGCCGGTGCCTCAGTTTCCCCACCGGTCGGGCGCTGGGATGAGCTGAGCCCGGCTCCTCACAGCGTGGCTCGGCACTGGGGAATGTGGCACAGTGGGTCTGGCCCAGGGCTGGATTCCTCCCTCGGCTCCTGGTGACACACCTGGACCCCGGGCATGGAACGTCCCCTGAGCCCCCCACCTGGGCACAGAGTCCTGCTCCGGCTGGAGAGTCTGGGGGTGCTGGGACATCCCGACACCGGAGTGCCCGGCAGTGCCGGGCAGGGGCACCCACACTCCACACGCAGCAGCTGGGTGGCAGCTGGCCCATGCCAGCGCCACACGGGGTCCAGCTCTTTTCCCCGTCAGGATTTCCTGCTGCTGTTCCCAGAACGGGCCGTGCCCTTGCATCCGCGGGGTGATCCCGAACAGCCCTCAGCCGGGAACCCATCAGCACCGGTGCCAGGCACCGGAGGGGCAGCGGCACCAGCGATGCCCCGGCAGCCCCCCCGGTGCTGGGAGGGCCGGGCAGGCGGCTCCATCACCGTAAACAGGAACTGCGGCCGCGGGGGAGCGCGGGGGGCCGGGAAGGGAGGGGGAGCCTGCGCCCGTGGCCGGGGTGTGGGAGCGTGGGTGTGGGAGCGTGGGTGGGGGTGCAGCACCCACCGGGGCCGAGAGAGCCCACGGGAGTGTGTGCACACACGGAGCTCGCGTGCCGGTGTCGGGGTGAGCATGTGTGGCTGTGCACACGCGTGTGCCCGTTCGGGGTGAAGGCGTTGCTCTTGTGTGCGAAGGGACAAGGCCAGGAGGAAGTGCCTCCTCCCGTCCCCATCCCGCCCGAGTCGGGGTTTCCTGGGGCACATCCTGCCCGCATGGATCCTGTTCCTCCTTCCCGGTTTTGGGGGTCAAGGGGTGCCAGCCCTGCAGAAGGGCAGGGACGGCACTGGGCCCACACCAGGGCTGTGTCTGCCCCATCCCGTGCTGGGCTGGGGGGTTGCCAGCCCCCCACCGACCGCCCAAGGCGATGGAGGGTGGAGAGGTGCCCGCAGCCCTGCTCTGGCACCCAGCTCCCCGCCCGGGTGAGGTTCCCGCATTCCTGAGGCGGCTCCAAGGGGAGCCGGGGGCAGGCGCGGGGCGGGAATGCCGCGGCGCTGAGTGTGCGCCCGAGTGTCAGCGGGTGGGGCAGCCCGGCCGGACACCCGCCCCACGCCCCCCCTGCTCCCCCGCCGGGCACCGGGATCCCCTGGCAGCATCGACCCCGGCTCTGGGCACGGGCTCGGGATCCAGCCCACATGGTTCTGCCACCCTGTGCGCGGGCAATCCCAGGACTGGGGAGGACGCCTCACGGGGTGAGCCCACGGTGAGATCAGAGGGCTGGAGTGCGATGGGATGGGTTGGGATAGGGTGGGATAGGATGGGATGGGATTGGATGCGGTGGAATAGGGAGTTACTTTCCCTCGGGTTTACAAGCCTGGGTCACCCCAGGAACAAGGTGCAGTGTGTATCCAAAGAGGCTCCCGAAATCCTGAGTCCTTCCCATCCCCAAGGCTGGCAACTTGCTTAAGCATTTATAATAATAATAATGATAATAACAACAATAATAACACCACCAACAACAGCTGAGCTGTCGGCTGACTCCTGGAGCCGGGATTTAAAGCAAACCAAGAAATGTGGCAGCGTCTGGGAAACAGCCGCTGGCGCTGAGGGAGGGGTGTGGGGGGTCAGGGGGCACAGGGGGCATGGGAGGTGTGGGTGATCAGGGCTCTGCTGCCTCTTGGCTGCAGTGGGCAGGGTGACTGTGCCCTGGGTGCCCCTTCTCACCCTGACAGTTTCCCCCCTGTGTTTCCAGGGCTCCCCAGGCATAGGAGCTGAGTCCTGCCCTGTTTGGGGGGGTCTCAGCCCCTGGCCCGTACTCAGGGGAGGGTCCCATCGGTGGGCACAAGCTGGCAGCAGCACTGATAGAACCAACGGGACCTCTCCTGACTGGAATTCTGCGACTGCCAAAATTGCCACACCAGCGCTGGCACATGGCTGGGGGCAGGATGGGGCCTGGGGGGCACCAGGGCCGCAGGGGCAGAGGGACAGAGGAGATGGAGCAGGACAGGGGTGGGGTCCACGGTTCCCCCTGCTCATCCCATCACAGCTCCAGGCTGAAGCAGGGCTGGGGCCCAAAGCTCTGCTTGCCCCCAGCTGAGGGGGCCACGGGCGGGGAGACAGCGAGGCTGGGGGCAGGGAGCCACTGGGATGGAAGCAGGGACTGGAGTTCAGCGTCCCGAAGGGGCCCGTGAGCTCAGGGAGCCCAGAATAGCCCTGGCCTCACCGTGGCAGCAGGGCCGCAGCCCAGCACAGCCAAGTATGGCTCCACACCTGGGCGCTGCTAAATCCAGAGGGATTCGCCATCCTTCCTGGGGCCAGGGCCAGGTGGGTGGGAGCCTCTGGTGACTGCCCCCAGCCCCCCACAAGAGCTGACTCACCCTGGGGTCTGGCCTGAGCCATCCAGCCTGTGCTGGGGTCCCCCTTGCTCACCGTGTGCCTAGCCCCTCAAGGCGGGCTACCTGAGTCACTCTAGGGGTGATTTCATCCCTGAGACTCCCCAGGCCCGAGGCCAGGGTGGTGGGCAGAGCCCCCGCGAGTGTGGGGTGCCCCAGAGCCAGGGCACAGCAATTGAGGCCAGGCAGGGCCACTGGCTCCGGCTGCGTCGGGCTGGCAGCTGGTGTGTCCCCAGGCTGTGACGCCCGGACACTCTGCCAAAGGCCACCAGGACACGTCCCCGAGAGCTGGGAACACACAGAGCCGGTTGTGTGTTTCTAAGGACACGCCTGGGTGTTTACAGCCCCGCCAGCGTCACCGGCTCAGGCACCGCCGTCCTGCCCAAGGACATCCGCGCCCGCCACGAGGCCACCCCGAGCCTGGCGGGGTGGGGGGCACTGGCGGGGGCTCCGGCGGGGGTCCGTGCCCAGCGTGATGTCGGGGAGGGTGGGATCAGCAGCTCCTTACTCACGGCAGCAGCGGTGGCTCACCTGAGCGCGCCGGGCGACTGAGTCACCGCTGCCAGCGTGACTAAGGCTGAGCCCGCTCGGCCCCGCGGGGCTCGGGGCACGGGGAGAGGGCGCCGGGACCCCCAGCCCAGCACCGCTCCCACCGCGGCGGTGCCGGGGGAGCCGGGCCGGGCCGGGCCGGGCGGGTGGAGGTGCAGTGGTTCAGCTGCACCCTCCTGCCGGGGTGTGCCCCGCATGATCCCGGCCGCTGGCCCCGCGCCCGTGGGAACGCTCCCACTCGCTGCGGTGGCTCCGTGCGAGGCCCCAGCTNGATCGCTCCCCTCCCCAGGCTGAGGGCTGAGGGAGGAAAAGGGTCCCCGTCCCACGTGGGTCCCCCCAGGCTGCAGCCCGGCGTCTTCTGCAGCCACAGGAGCGAGAAACGCCCCCTTTCCCCCGCTCTCCACTCCTCTCCCCGCTCCGGAGCCGGCGTCAGCTCTGCCCTAATCCCATGACCCCGCGCCTGCGAGGGGAATGCAGAGACTTGCGATAAAATCCCCCGTTTGCCAAAGTTGTGGAATCAGCCAAGAATTCAGTCCAAAAGGGGGTAAAAAAAAAAAAAAAAGAGAGAGAGAGAGAAAAGAGAAAAGCTGCTGCCCGGGGCTGGTGGGGGATTTCCCCGAAGAAGAAGGGCTGGGAATTCCCTTCCTTCGAGGGAGAGGACTTCCAAGAACCAGCCTCCAAAAGTTTCGGGGCGCCCAGCTGGAGCTGGGGCCGGCAGGACCGTGGGACACAGAGGAGCCAACACCACGGTCCTGCCCCGGCTCTGCCGTGACACCGGGACGTGCCCGGCAGCCAGGCCCCGTGGGAAGTGTCCCGGCGGGACCCGGGTAAGCCCCTCTCCTCCACCCCGCGCCCGCGCCGCCCTCCCGGGTGCGTGAGCCTCCGCGGGGGCTAATCCCAGGGCCCAGGTTAGCTAAGCGGATTGCGGGAGCTGCGTGTGGCCTGCAGCGGGATTTGTGTAGGTATTTGCTCGTCGGATCGTCTCTCCCCGAGCTGCTCAGCCGTGCGGGGTTTGGAGAATGCTCCCTCTGGAGACGCAGGAGCCTCGGATGCCGCGCAGCAATTATGCCCAAGTCTGCCTGTAATCTTTAACGATTTATTCCCAGGGCAACACAATAAACTAAACACACAAAATCCAGGCTGCTGGGAATCCTGGGATCTCCCAGCTTGTGTCTCTGGAGGCTCCAGATACCTTCAACCATACTGATATCTGCACACACTTCCTAAAGCACCAACTCCTGGAGTCATGGGACCGCCGGAGGAGATGAGCTTCCTCCCAGGAAGGAGATGGAGCCGTGTGAGGAGGGTGGCGACTGGAAAAGGGGCTCTTCAGGGCTGCCAGGATGTGGGGAGATGCCCTGCCCTTGGGGCACGGCTGCTCTGCCAAAGAACCCAAGCGGGCCACGCTCCCAGCCACGGGCACAATGTCCCCTTGTCCCTCCCCACAATCGAGGCTGGGAGCTGGCGGCCAGACCCTGCTCCCTGCAGGAGTGGCTCTGGTGTGACACCTTGTCCCCATCATGGCCCCTCCTGGTGCACAAGCCTGAGCTGTGGCCCTGTCTGTCCCCTCTCGTCGCTGCTCCAGGGCCTCACCCCGCACAGCCAGCTGGGGATGTGGCCCCCCAAGGGGCGGCTTCGCAGGCCCGGGGCTCCGCAGCTCCCGGGGAGAACAATGGCGCATCCCTGCCCCGGCCCCTCTCCCAGGGACAACAATGGCAGGAGCCGGAGTCGGAGCCGCCTGAGCTCATCTCCCCCCGAGAGCCTGGAGGGGGCTGGGGCGGGCGGGGGGCCGCAGGCTGCACCACAAAGGCTCCCTCCCAGCCCGGCTCTGTGCCTTGCACGAGTGGCCTCGCTCCCACCCAGCCATCTGCACCCACCCCAGGGGAGGCCGGGCGGGAGGGACACAGCAGCAGCATTTCGGGGATTCAGAGAGCCCCCCCTTGGCTCCCGCCGGGCCCCGGCGCTGCTGCCTCACGGGTCGGGTCTCCCCGCTGCAGACCGGCTGCCAGATCCCCCCTCCAGCTGCTTTGTGTCTCGGTGTGCCAGGGCATTGTCTGCGAGGGAGAGACCCGGAGAGGCAGCCCGAGGTCACGGGCATCTCCCCAGCACCCTCCGTGCGTGCACGCGGCGGCCGCTGGCCCGGGAGGAAGCAGCTTCTGCCCCATGGCCCCCAGGGCATCGCCCCCCAGAACTGGTGCCCACCAGCCCGTTTCTCCCTTGCTCTTAAAAACCCTGTGGGGCTGAGTCTGTGTCCTTGCTGCGAAGTGGGTGGTGGTTGGGCAGAGGGAATCCCTGGGGGAGGAATGGCCCAACCTTGTTATTAGACATCAGAGAGTCTCGATATTAGACATCACGGAGTCTCCACGGGCAGCAGCAGCTGCTTTGACGCTCGGCTCCCAAGGAGAGCTCAGCCCATCCGTTCCCTGCCCACGGACTGACTTTGACCCTGGTGACGGGGCACCCGGAGGGCGAGAGGTGTCCGGTCTGTCCTCTCCCCGCTACCTGTGGGGATCTGGATGCCCCTGCCCTGCCTGGAGCGGCGGCAGAGCCGGGATCCCGATAAGAGCTGAGACGCCACGGGTGGGCTGATACCGAGATTAGGGGACAGCGAGTCGGGATCCCGGGAGCGGGATCCGAAACGAGGGGGTAGGGGGCTGGGACCCCGGGGGCAGGACTGAGACCCGGGGCAAGGACCGGGACCCCCCGCGGGAGCAGGTGCGGGTACCGCCGGGGCCGGGGCCGTGGCCGTTGCCGGAGCCGTTGCCGGGGCCAGACCGGTCCCTGCCCGGTCCCTGCCCCTGCCAGGCTCCACCCCGGGCGGTGCGGGATAAAACTTGGGGCACCTCCCCGGCAGCTCCGCGTCAGGGCTGCGCTCGGACCGGCTGCAGTGCTCAGGAGGTGACACCGCACCGACCACCACCTCCCCCCGGGACGTTTCTGGGGTCTCTCTCCCTCTTCCTGCCACCGGAGGCAGCTGAGCTCCCGCCGCGCCGGGATCCGCGGGGCCGTGCTCGGTGAGTAGAGCCGCGCCGGGCCGGTGGGGATCCGGGTCGGGCTGCGGGGGGGATTCGCGGACCGGGACCGCGCTCTCTCGGTTGCTTTCCCCGGAGCGGGAGGGGCGGCCCCGCTTCCCCGGGGCTCCCGGGGGGACGAACGGCAGAGCCCCTCTTCGGTTGTTCGGGAGCTCTGCTAACCCTCAGGGACCCTCCGTGTCCTCGGTCACTTGGAGCCTTGCCTGNACGGGAGCTGGATCGGTTCTCCTGGCTTCAGCTGTCGGGACCCCGGTGCGCCCGCTCGGCTCCCGCCGCGTCCCGGGGAGCGGCTTCTCGCCCCCAAGACCCGGCGTTCCGAGCGGGGGACTGCCCGGGCAGGGTCTCTCCGTCCCGGTGGGCGAGCAGCGGCCCCGGGGCGCACCGCGGCCGGGGCCGCCC
>VZRQ01008226.1:0-39565 GCA_013397975.1 Machaerirhynchus nigripectus
CAAAAATCACTTAAAAGAAAATCAAACATGTTTTCCTTGTCTATTCAGATTCACCTAATGCGACTGAGTATTTTCACCAATACCTTCAGAACCCTGTCAGTCCTGTTATTTTTGAGCTGTTGCACCTCACCTTCGCTTTGGCAACAATTCCAAGGAAATCACATCTAATATTTCCTTTTTAAAAGTACCATCCTACAAATTTCTTCCACTGCTTGGCATTTTATTTCTTGTAGGAGTTACATTACAGTTAAAAAGCCTCCCACTTTAAAATGTTCATACAATCTCTTCCACTTTCCTACTGCACAGATAATATTGAAGATTTCACTAATGTCTGAAGTACAATGTATGTCTGACTTTCTGTGACCGTAAAGGACTTTAAATATCTCTAAATAGTGAGATATGTTTATTACACCTGACAGCTTCAGATTTATCAATTTATCAATCATTTAACATTTTTTCAACTTTTCCACAAAAATTTGGGTTATATCCTGATCTCTAACATATCTATCATGACTACCAGAGTTAATTGTTGTATTTTAAACAGATTTATTATAAACTCTGGCTCTTGTATTTATATTTACACAGCACAGGATACAATGACCTCTGCAATGAATGACAAGACAATTCAAGTGAGTGCTTTATGATGCTGCAAAGCAGGTGTACTATATTGCTACACAAACAGGTTGTAATGGAAACCCATCAACTCACCTTCATAAACAGAAACACAAGCCAGAAAATAAATTCAATTTTTGTTGGTCCTGTAACCTCAGCCTTTAATTTACTACATAAGTCAGCTAGAGAAACACTTCCATCAAATATATTCAATGTTAATCAGAAGCAACGAGCTCCTTTGGAGAAGAGTCATTTTATATCTTCTCAAACTTTTATTAATAAAGCCTTCCTGGTGGCACATAGGATCATGAAATATAGTCCTCAGGAGACATCCTACATGAAGTTATGCAATCGTAAAATATAGTGGAAGTGTTACAGTTAAATCACAGAAGGATCCCACAATACTAACATGCTGCACAATGAAAAGCAAAATAGAAATACAAGAACCCTCTTCTCTTTTCTGCTAGAAACCTGTTACAGAGTCAGTTTCAAAGGAGATTAGGGAAAACCAAGGCTAACTTTATTACCAAAATACACTGAATTCCCATTCTCTCAGTGGAAAGCCCCAAGGCTAAATACTGTCTGCCACAGAGAGCAGGGCCATTTATATCTCACTGATCCTTTGCCCCAGCCTTGGCCCCATTGATGGGCTACTGTAATTAATCCAAATCCCAGGGGAGCACTGTACTGGACAAGGTAAGTGCAGCCCGTGTCCTTTGGCCACTCCTCCCCTTTGGCACAGCATGACCCTTCCCTCCTGACCTTACTGTGTCAGGAAACTGGATGTTATTACTTCTCTTTGGTGTGATACAAAGCAATAAAGAGAAATGGAGAACAAAAGTTTCTTTTATGCCCTCCACTCAAAACCATTCAGTTATGATAAAAAAAAAGTTCCCAAAGAAATTCTGATACAGAGAGGTGGAAAAGCTCACAAATTTGTTAGAAAAAGAAGTAATCAATATAAATGCATTTGTGTTGAAAGACTGAATGCTATTACTTCTCCCTGTCTCTATTTGTTACAAAATTGCCTCAGAACAATAACAGTAAACAAAATACTACATCAATAAGCTTTTAACATGCAAATCAGTTTTTTAAATAAAGTTAATTTTATATTTGATTGCATTATTTATTCATCATCTACGACCCACCCTTGTGGGGAAACATTACCTCCTTGTTAATCAAAAATTACTTCCTCTTTGAATGCAAACCATATTAGCACTCCAAAGGGATATTTTTTCTTTTGCTTTACAGTATTTTTCCCTTTAACTTAGTATTTGTTTGCTTAATTTTTTAAAGCATTGTTGAGCTTTTATTTCATTTTTTAAGGTGTGAGTGAAGGGTGATAATTTTGGCATTCTTGACTGAGAGAGAAAGGGGTGTGTTTGGAATAGGAGTACACCCTGCCTCCTTACAAGCTCTTAAGGCAGGAAGACTGAGTAACACCGGACCTTCGAAACATGTAGACTTATTTTTTTATCTGAGGAATTTTCTTAATGATAATTAACACCTTTTTCTCTAAGCTAGCTAAGGTGGCACTCTACTCCACAAAAAAAATCATAATATCAGTTTGGGTTAGAAGGAACCATTAGCAGGGACACCTCCCACTAGATCTGGTGGCTCAGAGCCCCATCCAGTCTGTCTCAGAACACCTCCATGGGTGTGGCATCTACTACCCCTGTGGGTAACTTGTTCCAGTGTTTCACTATCCTCCTTGAAAGAAAAATCTTCCTTTTATCTAGTCTGAACCTACACTCTTTTCTTTTGGTTTATAACCATTACCCCTTCTCCTCTCACAAGTGGCCCTATTAAAAGATCTGTCCCAACATTTTTTGTAGGCGCCCTTTAGATACTGGGAGGTTCTATGAAGTCTCCCCAGAGCCTTTTCTTTTCCAGGCTGAACAATCCTCTCTCAGCCTTTCCACATAGGAGACATGTCCCATCCCTCTGATAATTTCTGTGGCCCGCCTCTGGACCCTCAGACACGTGTAGATGAAGGAAAGGAAGGAAAGAAAAGAAAGGAAGGAAAGGAATGAAAGGAAAGAATGGAAGAAGTTTGCCTGACTGGTGCCAGGGTCCCAGGGGCCCACCTGCACACAGCAACACCCACAGACTGCGTCTGTGAGCAAGAAAGAGCTTCTTTCGCAAGTCAGAGTAAAGATTTAAGTACTGAGATTTCAACAGCATTTAAGGTCACATTTATTCTCCTACACTTTGCATACAAACATGACAAGCAAGTTCTAGTTTAGTAGATTAATGAAGGCTAGTTAAAAGATTTTACTACAAGCTTAAGAAAAAGTTTATATGGAGACTTACTCTGTCCTTGCTGATTAAAAAATACACATGTTCAGGTCCTAGGTGGGTTGGAGAGACTTCTATTACAGTTCACTTTATATGGACTAAGAAACAACACAGCATTCCCTCTTTCACTGAGGCATGTAAAGGTTTTCTGTTGCCTGCAGGTCTGAGCAACGGATTCTGCACACTGCAGTAAAATCCCACCTACTACATTGCTTTTGTTTTGCTTCTTTTTGTGTATTAGTTGTTTTAATTACTTGTAGTGACTGGGGAGCCTGTGTAGGAGGCAGCTGTGAGTGAGGAGATAAAAATCTACTGAGTAAGGCCTTGTTTTTACACGGTTACCTCATTAACAATGAAACAAATATAAAGAGGGGGTGCCAACAAACACCAAACTGGGGCAATACTTTACGGTAAATTAATATTGGCTTATAACTCCTTAAAGCATGAGAGAAAAGAAAAAAACCACTTGTGTATTGTCAAGTGAAACATTTAAGTAGAACATTGAATTCTGTGTATAAATACCCCCGACAAAAATATTACAGATCACAGCATACACTAAAATACATTTTCATGCCCTTGACTTACATACTGTTGGACAACTTTTCAAATTTGTCATACAACAGTAAGAAATTAACTATGTAATTGTTTCTTATTTACTTACTCATTACTGAAATCCTGCCCTCAATAAGCATTTTAAATCTTGTAGAAAATACTGTTTTTCTTTGGAAACTGTAGAAAATTATAATTATTACTAGAAAGGCTTGAAAAGAAATAGATTTCACAACACGAAAGCAAGTTTTAAAATGTGCTAATGAAAGTATGCTTTTATTTATGAAATATTTCATTTGCACATTCACATAGGCACCATGAGTGCTTGTATTTACCACATCCTTGAATGCAACATGAAATATGTGTGTTAAACACATCTATTCTGTCCATCCTTCTACGTATCGAAGAAATACAGACACCTTCTGACTTCTGTCCTTGGAACATTTTGTACCTAAATGGCAACATTAGATTCAGAGTCACGCAGCCACCATTTAACTTTGAGGCATCACTGTGCCAAGACCTAGACACCCCCTGTACCTAAAGCCAGCTGTGGTGTTTTGGAGTTCTATTCGTAAAACTTTCTCCTTGTTTTTAAAACAAGAGATTTGCTACCTTCAGCTCTTCCTGTACATGCAGTCAAATTTACAAGTACCGGGGACCAGATACCCTCTGTTTGGTTATAATCACTTTTGGGGAAAAAACCAAACCAAACAAACCGAAAACCATTTCATCACACATTTTCTAAAATTTAAATTATTAATACTTCACCTATATTTCACACTTATTAGTTGAACAACTGACAAAGGAGACTGTTGCTGCTAGCCCACATAACTAACCTAAACAACAGTTAGTCATTGCTGGACTTAAGTAGAAGAATATTAGTGTATTTTCTGCATAAATAGAAGAGAATATTAGTGTATTTTTTTCAAATTGTGTGAATACCTGTGTATTCTTAACACAATAATTTTTTACATTGTCTTCATTCAAAATAGATAAGTCTTACTCCATACTCTCCTTCTACATTATGTCTCTGTCCATATATGTATAAAACTAGAGAATGCGGGAATTTTAATGAATATCTTCAGAAAACAGTTTATGGTAGTCCTTAAGAACAGGATCCAAAATTAAGATGTTCTATGTACACATAGAGTATCATGGATGTTTTGAATGCACAACATCTTTCCAGTATGCTATCTGGAATAAACTCAAGAAAAAGCATTAATATATTAGGATGGAGGCTGAAATATTTCATCATATGTTCTGAATTCTTTCCCTTAATTCCTAATATGCTGAATCCTCACAGCAAATTAACTGTACTTCACTAAAAATGTTTTGCGCTTATTTTTCAAACATTTTGCTTCTCAGTGTTGGAAGATATCACTCAAAAAACTTTTTTCAAGTTCCCTATTTGAACTCTTATCTACTGATTTGAACATTTGATTCTGTGATAGAAATTTTAGCCATCAGCTTTAGCAATACAGTATGGATCATAGCAGGTAATTTTCTTAACTATAAACTGCCAAATTTCTTAAGAATAACAGTATGCAAGCACCTCTGCAGCAATGCATTAAGAAGAGCGTCACCAGAAAGTTGACAGCGGTGATCCTGTCCCTCTACTCATCCCTACTGAGGCTGCTTCTGGAGGGCTGTGTCCAGTTCTGGGCTCCTCACTACAAGAGATACATGGAGCTCCTGCAGTGGCTCCAGTGGAGGGCAACAAAGATAAATAAGAGGCTGGAGCATCCCTCTTATGAGGAAAAGCTGAGGAAGTTGAGTCTGTTCAGCCCCAAAGAGAGACAGATGGGAAGGGACGTCACCAATGTCTATCAGTAGCTGAAAGGAGGGTGCCAAGAGGATGGGCCAGGCTCTGCTCAGTGGTGCTGGGCTATAGGACAAAAGGCAGCGGGCAGAAACTGATGCACATGAAGTTCCCCCTGAATATGACGAAGAACTTCTTTACTGGGCGTGTGGTCATGCTCTGGAGCAGATTGAGCAGAGAGGGTGTGGATTCTCCCTCACTGGAGATATTCCAGAATCATCTGGATGCAATCCTGTACAGTGTTCTCTAGGACGACCCCGCTTGAGCAGAGAGCTTGGACCAGAGGACCAGCTGTAGTCCGTTCCAACCTTACCCAGTCTGTGATTCTGTATTCATTCAAAAATATGTGTGCACATAAACCTTAAGGGAGTTATGTATTCAAATCATTAATATGGAGTAACTCCCCTATATTCTTGTCAATAAAACCCAACACCAAGTTACAGTCTCTGCTTGAAAACTTATGTCATGTAGTAGTAGATGCATAACTTATCTGTTACCAAGCAATGTGAATTGAACCCTAATCCAGAACAATGCCAGCCATTTCTACATATTTTTCTCATTTTCTGTATAATGTTACTTGCTGCTCATGTCTAACAGACTTTAGTGTTCTTGCATTTGGGTTGAACAGCTGAAACCCTTGAGATTTAGGAATACAGATTGGATTTTTACGGTAGGCAATTCCTACATATCTGTTTGTCATTTGGTTTTATTTGCAATTCAGAAATGTTTTGTCAGAAGTGTTTAAGAAAATAATTACCTGGACTGGAGAAACACACAACTCAATAGCAGATTATATTCTAGGTCAGCTCCAATACATCACATTTATAGCCTCGTGAGGTGTCAGAAAAGTAAGGGAAAGATAACTTCCAAGAAAGGAAGCCTGAACAGTACATACACACTTTTAAACACCTTCTTTTTTTTTAATATAATAAAAAATAAAGCTAAATTCCTTTTTCTTTTTTTCTGGACAAATTTTTCTATTTTTTTCCTCTCTTCAGTGACTGACTTGGTTAATTTAGAACATGATGGCTTCCTATGCCAGGACATTGAGGGGTTCCTGTGACAAAAGGCTCATAAATGTTCATTCACTTTGTCTGCCCAAATCATTAGAGCATGCTATAGTCTTCTGTTGGTGAACACTGAGGTCTTGCATACCCTTTTAAGGGAAGAGAGATGTGGCTGACGTTCATTTTCATAACATACTTTAAGCTCTGACGTTGTGGATACAAACTGTCTCCATATAAATCAATAACCCCAGACAAGAGAGCAACAAAGGACACACACTCAGAATCTAAAAATGAGTAAGGGAGATATTCTCCAAAAAGGAAAAGGAAAAAAACCAACACGTGACTAGGCTGAGGATGGATTCATTATTTAACAAGTAAGCAGAGAAAACTAAGAAATGCATAGACAAGTATGTGGGGCACAAGAATATAAACACATGTGGGCTGCATGCTAGTGAAAGACTTTATGGCTTGCAGCTTTAAACTACACTTAGCAACTGGAAAAGATTTCTAGACTAATGTTTGGAGGATGTACCTCTGCTTTCCAAAGAAGATAAGATTCTGTACTGCCCATAGACAAGTTTGCCACACAGGCTGTATGTGTGACACACAAGTATATCCTTGTGCATTCCCCAGTGTGACAATTTTTTTGATTCCTTCACATCTTCTGGCTATCAGGCCAGCTGTCTTTCTGAGCTACTTTCAAACCATTTCTAAATGATATGAAAGGAAAAAAAAACCCAATCCCTCATGAACTTCCAGTATTTCTTTTATCAAGAGAATACAGAGTCCAAACCTAGTAATCACTCAATACCAATCAAATCAATAAAGGGTAACAGTATTTAAAGACACAGAAAAAAAAGCACCAAGCACACCACATTGATCCTCATGGGAACTCCACTGCAGTCAATGGTGTTATACAACTTCATCACCAGCACCACCTAGCAATTTTTGGGGAGTGCTTAAAATTCCCAGAAAGAAAAGTTTGAAAGGATACACGCTTAAGTTTAGTAAGAGTTTCCTAAAAATGCACTGTCATCAATAAAAATAATTTGAGCTTGCGAACAAACATTACTTAACAGGTTTTTCACCCCAACCATGAGGTAAAAGAGCATTAAGGAAGGTTTTGATGTTGCTGAAGTACAACAGAGCTTCTACTGAGAAAAGGAATTGGGATATGAATTTACAAGAAGATGCTCAGTGCTTCTCAGAGTTATATTTGTCTCCTTCCTTACTTGGCTTCACTAAATTATTAACAGAAACCTAATCTGGCGCCAGATAACCAAACCAAGCACATTTGCTGGAAAGCAAAACGGTAAAAAGAGTGAGGCAGAGGCTGCTAGAGTTAAAACAGAGGAGCACAGCTGTTATGCATGTACATATACATGTATAAATATACATATGTATACATAATATGTATAATAAAAATATGCATAGTGCATGCATGCCTGCACACACGCTCCTACATGGGAAAAATAACAAGTGCCCACATGTGGGGAAGCAGAGGTGTGCATCTGCACAAGGCAGTTTTATAGCAGCATGGTTACCTGTTTTAAATGATAACACAGTCACATAAACATTCTACACTTACAGTAAATACCAAAACACAATAAATGCAAACAAACATCTTGCTTCTGGACCAGGACTGCTACATTCAGAAACCATTTCCCCTGAGTAAATAGATTTGTGCAGCGCAAACACTGTGGCAGGCTCAGATGAGCACTGGAATGGACACTCACCTGAAGGCTGGGGACTTGGTAAATTTTTGACATATGAAGTATCAGCTATTACAGGCAGCAGGGACTGCTCTTGGCAATGATTGTAAGTGGCAGCAAAAAAACAAACCAAACAAAACCACCTTCAGTGGTCCTGTTTTCCCTGCTCTTCCAGGTGACAGAAAGAATCCATAACTAAATAATCTGAAATCAATATGTGTACTTGGTCACAAGGAGAAAACAATTTCTAACAGTGTAATGGTAAATCAGTTGAAATTGTGCTGAAATATTTAAATGCATTTTGAAACACTAGTTTTATAATATCTAAATGAATTTTGAAAATAGCTGCTGTTAAATTAGACAACCACAAGGTACATAACAAAAGTGAAGCATTTAAAAAATGATCTTATTCTGATAAGCAATCTGAAATCTGAGTTCCACCTCACTAATTTTTTTAATAGCATATTTTCTTCTCATCTTCAGCGATTAGTAAAGTTTCCGTGGAAGAGACGTTTATCCATTAATTGGGGCAGCATATAATACAATTCACATTTATATTTCAAAGTGTTGACAATGTAGAACATGGTCTCTCTGCACACAAAACATAATGCATTTTTAACTTGTGAATTAATAAAATCAAATAGAGTACAAATATTTTTGGTCAACTGAGGTGAATACCAATGCTCTTTAAGAAGTTTATAAATGTAATTATAGACTGACTGTAGGAGAGAAAAAGTCAAATTTTCCAAGAAAATAAGCAAAAAAATTAGGGTGATAAATTTGGAAATAGAACAAATTAAATTAATTTCACTAATTTTTCATTTTATTCTGCAAAAGTTCCAATTTTCACTTGAAATGAACTTTATAAGTAGGCAACCTTTCATGCATGAAGTATTCTCAGAGGAGTTAGATGCATGAGGAACCTAAAGATGTCAAACTCCACAAGAAACTTAGAAGAGTCTTGACTGAAGGCACCCTGAATTTTTCCTTACTTTTAGGAAAGGTATGATGTTGCTCAGAGTGGGTAGACATTAACCTCCTGCTCTTAAAATAACTGCTTTTCAGATATCTCTCTCCCTCCCCCGCCTCTCTCCTTCCATCCCTCGCCACCCCTCTCCCCACTGACGACAGAAAGAGCCAGATTATAGGTGGTTGAGGTTGGCCGTAAGAGATGGTGATTGGAGTTGGTCTCAATTTCACTTGAAGAGCTCTCCTGAAATGAACTGCATTTCTAGTGTCCTTGCAATTGTCTGGAGTCGCTTTCTTTTCTGCAGGAAATTCAGGCTGCACAGTTTACCCATTTCTTGTTTTTTCCAAGTATGTGATTACCAAAACTAAAGCAGCAGTACTCTCAGAGAGGCTACTTGCTCTTTGTCCTCAGAGTCGTGGAACCTGACCTGAATTCCTGACAGCAGATACCACCAGATTAAGTTTAATGTACTTCAGTATGCAAAGCCTGTTTTAAAATGTTGGACCCCAGATCAGCATTTTTCAGGGTCTGGCCATCAAAAAGCAATGTGAAGGCAGGGAACCAAGGTAGGGAGGATATCCTCATGGCCCTTCTTTAGGGATTTCATCAAATACCAGGGGATTTGTTTTCAGAGCTCAGTTATGTGAATCTGGCGGCACAGAACTATAAGCCTATTTAATATAGCCCATCTGCTCTTCAGAAGCAGGCTGATTTGCAGCTTTATGCTGAACAATACTGATGAGCCACCAATTCTTCTTTAAATCTTTTGGTGTTCTCTACAAAATCTCTTTTGTCCACTTAGATGAGGGTTGAGGACTGAAGGACAACTTTTCTGCTTTTTGCTTTTTCAAACCCCCCCGTGAAAGCAGTCTTTTTCCATTTAGGTGGGCCAAGCAAAAGTATTCTTCTGTTATAAACAGTGGTTGGAAGAGTGGGCTTCCAGGAATCACTAACATTTTTAAATGTTGGGACATTTTCCTCTCCCTTTGTACAAATATTTATACAACAAATATTGTATAAATATACTTAGTCATCAGGCCTTTTCTTTTTTTCTCATAATTCTCAATTGGTTTTATATGTATTTCATTTTTAGTCTTTCAAAAAACCAGAAATTTTAGGTTTTATATTCCTAATTCTGCTAGAAAACATCTTGAAAAATACTAGATCTTATTTACTACATCACTCTTAATGAGCTGAGACAGAAAAGACTTAAAAGCCTCTAAACACAGATTTTTTCCTATTAACTATAGAACACTGATTGGCATTAGCTAAATGTTAAAGGCAAAGGCAAACTAAAATTCCGAAGTCCCAGCTGTGCGTACCATTCCTTTTACATTAGTCTGGTGCTTGACAGAAAGTCATTCAGGTAAGGCTGGAAATTTCTGACTTTTTATTAGCAAAAATATTGGCACCAAGTTGAACATATACAAAACTTGGTATGTATACACACTTTGTCTCACACGTATATAGGCTGATTTGTGCCAGTTTTGAGACAGGCAGGTAGGCATCTATATTTCTTCCTCCAGTGTAGTTCATAATAGCCCATCATTCAAGGATGTAGGTGGTAGAGAGCAAGATTTATGAACAAAGCAGGTAAGGTGCCTGGATTTCATTCTCTCCTGCAGTTGGCTGTGAAGTTGTTGGAGAGTCTTAGCCTTGACAGTCTTTCATTTCACACAGACAAATGTAGCACTGAAGATTAACCTTGACCTTTCACGCACCTGATGAATGTTCTCACCACTGTGTTAGGCTCTGTCCCTGTCTCTGAACCCAGAGTTCTAAACCCTCTGTTTTTGGAAGGATAGTAAAAGGGAAAATAATTCCCCAGGAATTACATCATCCCTATTTTTTGCTCATAAAGGCTTTTTTTATTTGTTTTACTCATCAGATATAATCAATACTAGACCCTTTTAAAAGTTATTCAGACACTGTAAAAGGGCAAATGATGGGAAAGCTGTTTTGGAAACGTTACTGGGTGAGTGAATCTTAAATATTTAGGTGCTTTGACACTTGTAAGGAGTTGATCTTGCACAGCTCAGAAAGAACACTGGGGATTACAACCCGGACTCTGCGTTAAATCTGACTTTCTAGTGCTGGGAGTGTGCTTAGATACAAACTCGACAGCTGTACTGGCAACAGCTGGAATGCTTCTATTTAAAATTATATACTGTGCAGAATGGCATAGTTCTTTGATTGAATATTCTTTATAATCCCAGTATATGTGTTTGTCATAAGGTAATTATACAGTGCGAACATCTCTCTGTGCGATGACATCGTTCTGCTAACTGTGCTCAAGCACTAAATATATTATCTACGCTTTCCTATGTGTCTGGCTGGATTCATACATGCTCACACATTCACATCAAATTCTGTCTGGTTGATACTAATTACATTAAAAGTAAAGCTAAATGACAGTAAAAATAATTTGAAATTTTGAGCTTTAAAGGGTACTCTTGTTTATGATATTAAGTTGTTTGCTTGTTTCTTTGTGCTCAAAGATGTGTGGGAGATTCACAATCACTTATTACCCATGTACAACATTTTTTCATCTGTTCCCTGTACTTCTTATCAAGGGACTTACCTTAGCCCCCACAAATTTATTTCGCTTCCTACACATCAATTAGAAATTGACATATACCTTAATCAAGGTATATGTACAATACACATCTACAGCAAAAAAATGAAAATATTTTTATTAATTTATCACAATTGTTGGTTTTCTAGTCTAATAAATTATTCTAAACGACTGTATTACAACTCTAACCATCACATGGAGAGTGAAAGTAATGCACTCAGAGATAATAGGAAAAAAAGCCTTAAGCTACATTGATCAAGGCTACACACAATTTTCGTTACTTTATTGCCTTTGCAAAGATAAGCATGCTTCATTTTGGTAATCTTTAATCAAGATACAACATGCCAGTTAAATATTTTCTATTTATTATTCTCCAGAGGCACCATAATCAGACCATAAGTCAAACTACAGTCTCCTCTGGCCAGTCTTCTGCTGTAAAGCAAATATGTTAGGGGTGGGAGAAGAGGACAGAGGAACTTAACTAACAGTGGGGATTTATATTTCCAAGGGCAAAGCTTTGCAGGGATAGCAGAGCTCACCCTCAGACCAGCCACAGCAAAGTACGTTTGGCTTAGCTCTAGACTCTAGAGGTATGTCTATACTATTCTCTTGTTCAGCTCTAGATAAACCCAAAACTATTTATCCACCTATCTCAAGTTCTGTTTAAAGTTGGTTCTACAGATTTCGTGTTTTCTTAAAAGAAATCAGTTCGCTTTTTTTCCTAATCATTATCATCTTTCTTTACTACAGTTCTGTACTTGGTTTCTTACTGTGTATTCCAGTTCTTAAAACATGAACTCAGTCAAGATCCCTATCAGGACTGCAAAGCTTAAAAAAGTGCATAACCAGAAAGGAGAGCCTGAAGAAAAGAGTGTGATTTTGAGAAAAGTCTGTCTAGTCCTAAAAGTGCCTATGGGTTTGCCAGTAAAATTCTACTGCTTCACATGTCTACCACTCCCCACTCATCTTCCCATACCACCGCAGTATCTGAGCCCTGAACACCAAACGGAAAGAGACGGATTCCGTAGTCCCAGAGAAAGATGACATTACTGACAGTTGGTTACATGCAGTGTCTCTTCTGGAGGCTGTCAGAGCTCCTGTCCCAAACTGGGTAAGCAGCAGTTAGTCTCTGTGGCAAGTATCTACTACAGGCTGCTCAAGAACCTGTGGTGTCAGCCACAGCACTCTCCAACAGGAGCAAAAAAAGGTGCACAACGTCTAGGTCACATGCTGAAACACAGCAAGGATTTACTCAGCCTGGGAGATTGTAAATGTTGTGTTCAAACTGCTTCTTACTTTCCCAACTTTGTACTGGGATGCCTAGAGTCTAAGATGGAACTATGACTTACGTTCTTTGGCAGCAGTGTACTTGAAAGTTTTATTGCATCACCCAAGTTCACATACAATTAGGAACTCTTTTTTAGAGCTTGGGCATTGTTGACAACTCAACACTGGATTGCTTACCTTGCTCAATCTTATGTTATTTATAACCTGAATGCCACAAAATTACTATTGCGCTCCCTATTCAAAAGTAAATCTAGTAGTGAATCTCCAAATCCAGTACAGTTTTATTACATACTCTGGGCAGCAAACAAAGGCAAACACTGAAACACATCAAGGACATCAAACCCCATTTTTTTACCCCTACTTAGCTTAACTGAGGCTATTTGGCTCTTTTCCTTGGTGTGAAAAGGACACTGGTGGGTAGAAATGAGGAGTAAATACTGGGGCTTTTAGCTTGAGCATGGCTGCTGGAGAGCTTGGTTTGGAAGCTTTTGTTTGAGATCGTGTACTTACACCCTGCTTACCTCTAGCAGAATATATTTACGAAAAGTAATTCATGAGGCACTCCGAAAACTGAAGCCTGCAGGAATTAAACAGTTCTTCCTCCTCACCACGATATGATTAGCTGTCTCTGAGGAGTGAGTGACGACGTCCCTCCCACTCAGCAGCTTCCGACTGACATTTCACTAAATAGAACTTGAATCTCAAAGGGCTGATCTGTCAAGCAGTTTCAAAGTAGAAAAGATCAGGCAGGTTCAGCTTCCCCCCTCAGTTACATCCTCATTTCTAATTTTCACATTTTATGCTTCATGCAAGTGTTAATTATAGAGATGAAAGTCAACTTGCCTTTCTTCATCCATTCTTAGCACGTACACAAAATGAAAGTAGAAGTACACATAAAGTTTTCCAAAAAGCAGAAAACCTGACTACAGCTTGAGGAAAGTAAAACAGCACTGATTGATGCAACACAGATAATCATCATCATCATCATCCTTGTCAGCTTCCTCATCTAATGTAGTAGGATTTTGTTATGCAAAACTACTGACTTTCTCTGACCAGAGCTTATATAAATCAGACTTTGAATTCTATTAGATTCTTTATGACTAGCAAAGTCTTCATGGAAAGCAAATTTATACTATATATTATCATTAAAAGAACTATGACTTTCATACAAACAAGAAACTTAGTGTCAAAGGCTCAAAGGCAATTAATCATGATACTTTTATATTTATGTGAGTCTCCATCAAATGGAAAGCATTTTGATTACATATAAAGTGATATATGTAATAAAGAGATAAATATTTGAAAGTGGTGTATTTCACTGTAAAAAATACCCTCATTTAGACAGACCAGTGTTTATACACAAGACGATTATTACCCACCAGGTACTAATTAATTGATTAGGAAATCAAACTCCTACGGTACTGGAATGAGAGCTGCACATTCCCTAATAAATCCAGTATTTGCAGGAAAAACACAGGACTGTGTTGGTCATCCAGAAGCTCTTTACAAATTCCAATGCAGGTTTTGTCCATAAGAGATGGTTATGAAGGATGGATTTACCATGAATGATGTGATACCACCACCATTCAATAATTATAAAATTCAGTGCTCTGCAATTACCCCAGACTTGGGAGATGCTGATTTCATTCCCATCTCTATCTGGTCTGTGGGAGAATTCAACCCTACATGTTGTATTTCCTTTGATGATTATCACAGCTGCCACAATAAAAGGCATTTTGGACTAAGCCTATTTAATTATTTTTTTAAAGCTCTCAGTCTCTGCTGTTGAAAGATGTTCCAGATGTTATAAATAATTACACATTCATTACAGAACTAGAACCCAAACATAAGGAAGGCTTTTCTCTGATTCTGGAACTTTTTTCTGCCTTTTACAAAAAAAATAAAAAACTATTCTATCATATTCAGTCGCAGAAGAAAAATTTGTCTGCATGGCAGGATGATGAAGGAGTCTGTATCAGATTTCCTTTAGCATTATCTTGTTAACATAAGACTGGCAAGACACTGCAGCCTCACTCTTTATATGATCTTACAACCATCATGTAAATTCTCCAAAGATATCAAATTGATATTCCAATGCATACTGAGGTATTATTGCAACATATCATGCCACATCCTCTCTAGCTTAACTCAGGGTACTGGTTAGACGTGTATTTATCACTATATCTTTCTAGTGGGTTGTCCAAAAAAGGCACATTTTCTGAAATCATCAAATACCTGGGTTGTTGGCCACTCTTTTAATACTTCTTCACAAGTGATGAAAAACTTGCTAGGAAACAGTGCTGTAATTTTTGGAGACAAAACCCAGGATCTTCCTTTTTTCAGGGGGTTATGTTTCAGTTCATGTTTTGGAGTTAGATGGGCAACTAGTTCTTTTACAAAATGAAAGCTACATCCTTCTTGAAGATGAAAAGGAAGCTTAAATGGTCCTATCCTGAGAACTAGAGCATGGTGAACAAAATTCTTTCTGAAATTTCTCCATGTGTGTATATATTTACTGCAGAGGGCAACTTGCCTTTTTAGAGTAAATCAAGACAAATAGTCTTGCCTAGTTAACTACCAAGGAAACCCGGGTTTGGGTATGGGGTTATTTTCTGAGGAAATCAAACGGGGTTTTAGCAGAAATGTTATTGCATAAAACAGAGATAAACAAGGAAAAACAGCAGAGAAATACGTTTGTCTCCCTCTTTTTGTTGGTGCCATGCAACCAGTGTCAGACTACCCTGTCACAGCTAAGCATGGAAAAGTTACCCAAATGGACTACGCAGCATTCCAGAAAGTGCTGTAGTAGCTGGCACACAGTTTGTAAACACCTTAAATTTCTATGAGTCTATTGCCTCCATGGACTTCTCAAGACAAAAGTGCCAAACGAAGATCTTTTGGGACTGCATAGCTTTAGATGAACCTTTACAATTTGCTGTGCCTGAACTGCACTGACTCTCCAAATATGCAATACACTGGACCAATGCTTCTGGGAATACTGGATAAAGCTGACATTTTTCCACTCCAGGAACACAACTGCCTTTCTTAAAGAAGTAGAAGAAATAAGAAAAATGGCATCCCTTTATTTCACTACCTTTGTGTGTCATTAAACCAGTGCAGTATGGTATTTTGGTCTTTGGCTTTTAAAAAATATTGTTCTGCACTTTGGCAAGGTACTGTTATCAGTGAAAATAGCTGGATATTAGTGGAGGGCAAAAACTGCAATTTGAGATTTCTTTGTGCTTGTGGATACTGCATGCTGCTAACAATGTTTTGCTTTATTAAAAGGAATGTATCAACAGAAGAATTAGTGCTGACTCCCAGGATGAAATTTGGGGAACTGCTGGAGTTGTGAATTCACCACTTCCCCATTTCCCTCAAAAAGCTTATCAACATCTGAAGACAGTTTTTTAACATGCTGTGTAATGCACATTATGCCCACACAAGGTATGAATCATATAAGATTAATGCCATTTTAAAGAAAATATAGTTACATTTTATTAAGCCAAAATTATAGTTAAAAAACTATTACATTAAATATATTAAGCAGCTTTAGAAAGAAAAAAACCACACAAACTTACTGAACTTTTTGGCCTAAATTTCTAGTCTATGCGGCCTGGTCGGAATCAGTTAAATCCTCTGAGATTTAATCTCAACTTAAACTCCAAGAGCAAGCCCAAAGAAAGCAAAGAGGAGGAAACCATAACCCTGTAGTATTCTGAAAATGGACTGGCATCTTAAGATTCTCTGACTTTCAGGAAGCAAAAGACCTCTCAAAAATTCTAATGCTGCAATTCCTGAACATATCTGTCCCTTAACCACAGGAATGCGTGAGTTACTGCTTTGGGCAGTGAAACTTTCTTCAGCTGTCCTGCAGAGCCAAAATGCATCACCCACACTCTTTCCTCTGGTCTAACAGGTGTCCCTTACCCCAGAGTCCCCTCTGACACTGATCCCTCACACAGCAATACCGATGTTTCTTGCAGTGCACTTGCTTTTGCCTCAGGCACAGTTTCCATGTTGATCCTGACACTTGAAGCTTTACATGGATTTGGGCTACCATGATTACAGAAAAGCCATGCATAAGAACTCAGGACCAGTTTTTCCTTCAGTGCAGATTGTTCAGGTAGCTTCAACAAAACAGAACCTTTGCTAAATACACCCACATGTGTACATATATATTTATGTAGGAGGACATATATAAATACATATATATATATGTATATATACCTGACACTCAGTCATTGAGGAGCTGGTGTCCCAAGGTCAAACATCTTTTCCATTTCTCCCCAGGTTTCCAAAATAAACATCCCTGAAACATATCTCATTGTACCCTGAGCTTACTGTGCTAACACAGCTCTAGGCATCAGCTGCTCCTTGACTGACATTTTATAAACACAATGAGTGAGATTTTATATCTTGTATTAATTCTTAATGGTTACATGTACTGAATTCAGATTACAGCTTTCAAAGTTTGAAATGAAACCTGCAGTGCATAGGCAGGCTATCTTCTACAGGATATCCATAAGGGATATTCTGCTGTAATTGATTTTAACTTTACAAGCCATATTACTTCAGCTGTAAAAGCTGCTATCAGAACTAAAGGAGCAAAAAAAAGTCTAAATAATGAAAAGAAAATGAAAAAAAATCTCCACAACCCCACAGCCCTGATGAACCTCTGAGGAGGCACAAATGTATTTCTTTTTACCTGGCAGAATAACTGCTACTTAATGGAGAAATTTTTTAACTGATTCTGCACAGTAAGTAACTACCATGCATACACTGTGGAGCTGTGGAGGGCTTTACTGAGTATAAAACTCTATGACATAAAATTCTGCCATTTGTAGAAGCCTTTGCGATCCCCTAGATGAGAGACAAAAAAGACGAGAAAAAAAATCAACCTAAAAAACTCCCCGCAGTCTGAAATTTTGTTTCATTCTTGGTATATTCCTTCTGCATGGTTTTCATTTGGATTCATTACCAAGGCATGACAGACGGTGCTATTAAAAACAAAGCTCATCCCCTTATATAAAATGTGCCTTAGCTGTACGCTTGCTTGGAAAGCATTGCTGTTCTTTAAATTCCAACTTGCAAAATAGAAAGTTCAATTTTTAGTAAGTGTGTCAAGTACTACTATTAAGAGAGAACAATTTGCAAAATGATACCAAGTGCCAGATTTTTTGATAAAACTCACTAATGCAAGCCATTAGCAATCAGTGCCCTGGGTTTTTTTCCCATCTCCTATACCTCTCATGAAAGCACTAAACTCAAATGGAGAAGAATATGGCATGAGAGGGAGTAAGGAGTTGTTAAATTGAGGAGAAACCACTATCTGCTTCGAAGACATGTCCATGGAGAGCACAGGTTGACATGACGAAAACCAACTTTGACTACCATATTACGTGGCAAAGTCTGGGTTAACTTTTTTTTTGTATGTATAGCTGAAAATTAACGTCAGACAAGCATTTAAGGAAGAGCAGTAACATAAGTAACAGCTCAGAGGCTCCTTCAGTCAACCCAGACATCCTTCACTAGACTTCAAGTACTATTCCTAGGTTCTGTAGATTGTTTTCTAGCAAGTACCATCTACTATCAGAAATTAGTATAAGATGTGCTTTTAGTTATTTAAGTGTAAAAAAAACCAAAAAACCCTGCAGGTTTCAACTGCAAAGTGTGTTTTCAAGTTCATCAGTGACAGAAATTGGTGAAAACAGACTGACAGGAAAAGCTACTATTTTTATTCTGCAGTGAAGTATTTATCGTGACTTTTGCCCTTTCAGCTAAAGAGTTTGTGTGCAAATTCACTGTACCTATCTGAAGTTTATTTTCTCTGCAGACTTCCAAAACCACTTGACATATGTCTCCTTTCCTCAACTTTGTTAGGAAGATTTCCAGGCGAAATCCACAGCACTCCTCTTATGGACTGACAAAGAGCAGTCCTGGAGCGACCCATCCTCCCTGCTTACATAAAAATTCAAGTGAGCTCACCAGTTGGCTACTTGCTAGAGATTTGTTATAATTGGGGCAGTCCATATGCAAGGCATGTTGGAATAAGTTTGAGTGGGGGAAAGAAAACATAAAATGTGTGTAGGAGAAGTGTGCAAACATAATATGAAAGTTTTGGAGAAAAAAAATGCTGGCTTTATAGCTTGACTATAAAGAGAATGAAATACAGCACAACTTACTGTAATAAATGATAATTTGAGCACAGAAGAATATGGATTTACTTAGTTCTCAACCACACCACTGAAACATAAAAAAACACCCTACTGGCAACTGGAATATGAGTTATTATCTATAGACATGATTTAGCTAAGGTGAGATAAATAAGCTTTCAGAAAAAAAAAGAGGACAAATGAGGTTTCTGTGAGAGAGAAAG
The DNA here is from genome assembly GCA_013397975.1 of Machaerirhynchus nigripectus. Taxonomy (NCBI): domain Eukaryota; kingdom Metazoa; phylum Chordata; class Aves; order Passeriformes; family Dicruridae; genus Machaerirhynchus; species Machaerirhynchus nigripectus. The sequence goes on from VZRQ01008226.1 coordinate 19,209, forward strand.
CTTTTCAAACCATGTCATATCCCTTGAAAATAAGGTTTTTCATAAAGTTACTGCTTTACACAGTAAAAAATGAGGATATTCAGATATAAGGATGTCCTATCATGTCGAGCCTTTCAATAAGAATAAAATTAGTATGCTGTGGGAGGTGTTAGGGAAACTAGATGGGAATTCAAGACAGTAGTTTTCACAGAGAGGCTAGAGGGAGCCAGGAGCAACGACAGGGCATTTCACAACAGCATCCAGGTGTGATAGAAGCATTTCAGGACTACTGTGCCTGTGTTTGATTTCTCACCAAAATTTCAAGGCTTAAACTTGACAAGAAAAAACAGAACACTGATTTATTGCCTCTGAGTCTACTGCCTGACTACACCACCATCTCGTCAATTTTTTTTTTTTCTTTCATTTCCCTGAGGTAGAGAGAACTGCCATTTCTGCAGAAATGCCATAGCTCCACTGTCTAAAACAAGAGGGAAGGTACCAAGAGCTTTTGGAAACATTCGGTAGCCGCTGGACACAACAGAACACAACTCCTTGAAGACAGCCTTGAGCACCTAGTTCAGGTTGGCCAGGGGAACAAATCACCAGGCCAAAAGGAAAAGCATACACTTCATCTCAAAGGTCTGCAACAGGGGAGTATAGCTAAGGGTAGCCGTGGCATTTCTTCACTAGAGTTCTGCAGTTTGAAAGAAAAAACTACCATATGTTTTTGTCTATCTTATTAATGTTTAATGCCATTATTTGATTTGCTGATTGATGAAAGGATTAAGCCCTAAAGGTATAGGGAGTTATAAACCACATCTTAGTAGAGGGGAAAAAACAGTAAGTTTAGCATTTTCTGAGTATTTTCCCACATAAGGAATAATCCTGTGGAAATCCTACTGAGTTAAAGAGAGTTTGTGTTATATTTTCTCAAGAGAAGTCACTCTATTTTACCTAATAATAATGAATTAGGAAGCTGGTCTGAGATATTAACAATTATTTTTACTTTGCAGCTGTCACACACCTGGGGAATTCACTGTCATCAGGTCATGTTCAGCTGGACTTTTGGAAGGCTGAAGAGCTCTGTGATTTTAAATAACATGACCTTGGAAATCTAATATCTCTTACTTAAACTTTTCTTAAGATTTTCCCTTAGAATCTTCTCCTAAGACAGACCTTGGTTGCAAAGATGTAGGTGTTATGGCATCTATTTGCACAAGTTAAACAAAAATTATAACACTAGTAAAGCCCTTGCTTGGATATGGAAATTCAAACTGCACTGCAAAATACTGCTTCTACCAAGTATTCAGAAAGAAGATGCCTGCATTTTCCAAAATTTCCATTTGTAACAGAGAGACACCAGGGTAGAAAACAAAGGCTGTCCAAATTCAAGTAACTGACTGATGGGTTGACAGACTCTGATGTAGGGATGCTCCATGATAAAGCAGTGCACCTCTTATTAGAAAGTCTTTTCAAAAACACTTTAAAAGCTGTGATCCACCTTAGGCCGATTGGATTTGGTATTCATTGCTTTTGCAATCTTCTTTGTAAGTTACATTATTATATAAAGTTCTCTGCAGATGTGACAGTGTAAGATGTTTTTCTAAACTGCGGAATAGCTGAAATACAGCTTACGGAAAACAGCCATTAAGTAGATCAGGCACGATCAGCTCAAACATGATCTGTGCAGATTGACACCAGAGAACAATACAATATGCTTGACTAGCTTCTCCTTCCTCCCTTTTCCCCCTAGCTTCTTAATTCTCTATTATACTTTTTTTTTCTGGTGCTTCAGGCAATGCTGAGCAGTATTTTTTCCTGTGTGTGTCACTTCAGCTGCCAGGATATAATTTTAATCATTAGTGTGACTACAAACATGAATGTTTGTGAACTGATGTTTGCATGTGACTTGGGAAGGTCTAACTGACTGGTGAGGATGTGTGCTCATGTCTGGCAGCGTACATAGGCGTGCTCCTCAGCTAAGTGAGGCTACACTGACAGTGAATGTGACTACATAATGTTTTAAGGTCTTTATTGTCTCCACTTTCTATTTTTATACAATTGTTTATCAGATATGTTAAGTATTTGGAGCTGATTTGCATTTCTATTTTCATTTTCCATGCAAAGGCTTTTTTTCCCCTCTCTGAAATCAACAGCACTTAATACTCCTTCCTTTTCTCTCACAATATGAGTTGTTTGCCTTTCCTCAGGCACTTGTCACCTTCTGGAAAGACAGGCAAGCTACTAAGGCACTGCTAGCAAGCCGAAGTTGTACACTGCTTTGTTGTGTCAAATTATTTGGCTTTTTCTTCTAATCAGGCAGAATTCCAAGGGCTACAAAGACCACATGTTCTCTGAAGGGGACTTGAAAAAACAGCTCTTTCCAGATTTATCAAGTCACACTTTTATGTTTTCCCACTGCCATTGGTCTCTCATGGAAATCAAACATGATACAAAGTAGGGATGCCCCACGCATTATTGTAACAGAATGAGAAAAGTAACGTAAATACCAGCTTCACACTTTTCACAAAATACCCTACAGCTACCAATAAGTAAGGCACTGGTTACACAGTACAGCATCTGCCCGTATTCATCCTAAACAGAGAAGGTTGTGTCAGGGGAGATTGAGTTTGGGTATTAGAAAAATGTTCTTCACCCAGGTGGTGGCTGGGCACTGGAAGAGGCTTCCCAGGACAGTGGTCACAGCACCAAGCCTGGTAGAGTTCAAGAAGTGTTTGGACAAGGCTCTCGGGCACATGGTGTGACCCCGGGGGATGGTCCTGTGCAGGGCTATGAGTTGGACTCGATGATACTTGTGGGTCACTTCCAATGAAGCATATTCTGTGATTCTGTGATTTTCTCTGTCTAAACTCTTCATGCTCTATTATAATGGTATGCAGTTTTTAAATCCTCTTTGCTGTTCCCTTTTGTCTGTTTGCATTTCCCTTTGCAGCCATTTGCTGGGAAAATGAGAACAGGTTAAGATAATCAAGGGAAATACAGAACAAACAAGAGGTTTAAGGTTCTGGAGTTCCCATAAAACAGCTGTTTCTTTCTCTATTTACTTTAATATCTGGATTTATGCACTCTCTTCTTTCAACTAGGTAGGTAGCAGGCACAGTCTGATTTAAGTGTTCTTCTCTCACTGTTTCTAAAATCAGCTGTAAATGAACTGTAGCCAGGGGGAATTCTCTCGGGAGCCTGTGCATTCTACTGCTGGAAGGAGAACAAGAGAAGAAAAATGTAAAATAACCCAGGAAAAAAGGAAGGCTAAGACGTAACACCTTATAGGTAGCTTCTAGCTGTTAGGAAGTGTGCCTTTGGAAAGTATACTGAGGCATTGTTAGGAAGGAAGCCACATACACTGAAAAGCTGGTGTTGCAGAGACGCAAAACACAGCAGGCATTCATTTAGCAGTACTAATGTGCTGAAATAGCAGTCCTTCTGTTTAGACAGCATACAGGAGCATACTGCTAAAATTAATGAGCTGTCTTTTTAAGATGGTGCTTGTATTTGAAGTTCATAAGGCTGACCTTCAGACTAATATGCCTTATGTGGTCCAACTCTTAAAGTCACTCAAAACATTAATGTTTTTTTTTATCTGAGCTATGCTTGCCTACATGTAAGAAAATATCTACCATGAGTACTTCATAGAGGCCACAAACTGGATATTAAATAGCAATGTTAAACTGTAATAAATTTTAGAAATGGCTCTTATATTCTCCCCTTGAACAGAAACCTTTCATCCTGACCATCTTCAAACAGAGTGGTGACCCAGAAGGCACAACCTTCACAAGGCTCTTGCTCCTCAGTAGCTAGTAGCACACAGTGCTCAGATAGACTTCTTCCTTCATCCCGTGAAGCAGTGAAAGAGATGCATGCAGCATAAATGTGGGATATTTCCTCTTATTTTCCAATCAGTTAGTTTTGAACTCCAAAGAAAGTACAGGATATAAAGAGTAATTTCCTTTCCTTTGATTCCTGAGTTCCCCTCATTTCAGCTGATGCACACATCTTATCAAGTGATTCAACATGCTAATCAGTACCAGAGAGATTCTGCTCTGGCAAGTCTCAAAATTTAGAAACCTAAAATAATAGATGAGCACCTTCATTTTCATAAAACTGGCAACTGATTGCTCGTGCCTTTAGGGCCTCTTATCTCAAGCTAACAGCATCCTATACTAACCAGCAACTTTGCTGTCAGCACTATTTACCACCAAGACACCTAACCGCTTGTTTCTTTCACTTGATCCCAATGGCTTATTGTGATCTCTTTATGGAACCTCCAGAGAGAAAAACTAAACAAAGGAGTTCAAACAGGTTTCCCCGAGGTTCATCCCTTAAAAAATTAGCTAGACTAAGTGGATTTTTTCTCATTTGGTAACTATTAAGCAAGTTACGGTTCTCATAAATCCTCAGCAGTGCTGTCCAGTCAGTCAAAGTTTTATTTAACTGTTGACTTTACCAGAAGTACAGTTAGGTCAACACCAAGCACTTTGAAATTTCACCTTAGACGTGTTGGCTTAATTTCTTTTTATGAAGCTCCCCAAGTGCAAATAAAGGTTTTCATTCAGTTGATCCCTGTAAACAATCCAAAGGATGCTTTTGCATTCTTTGTATCCTTATTCCAGTAAAAAAAAAATATGTCTTTCTGTCTCTCTTTTCCTGCTACCAGTCCTTGTGCCAGAGAAATTGTTGGATTCTGAAATATGCTGACCCAAATCACGTCTTATCCTGAATTTGACATTTTATAGCTATAATAAGGGAGAAGAAAGGGGTCTTTGAGAATATCACCAACATGTACAAGAATTCTATTTCAGTAGGATTTGTAAAAAGAATATGAATTTAAGTCTTGCCAGAAATTGTGTTTCCCTCTATGACAGATGCTCTTCACTCTGACTCTTCCACTTTGAAGATTCCCTGAAAGGTCTGAAGAAGGACACAGTGAGCTGCTCTTCTCCACACCCTGTGTCACATAAGGCATGGAGGCGAATGGACTCAGTTTGGGATTAATTCCAGGCAAAAAATTGCTCCTAAGTAAAACGAAATATTTTGCTTGTGACTCTGAGGCAAGAATTGACCGGTGATTTTATAAGAAAGGGCAGAGACACATTTTGAGTTGTATTTATATATGTCCTTAACACTAGAATCCAATTAGCAATGTCTAGAAGGTAAAAGGACAAATATTTGGCAGGGTGATGCTTCATATTTTGTTCTATACCTTGCCTGAACAAGTTTACAATTACATTTAGAGAAACCTGTTTCTTGTGCTACTACACAACCAGCCAAAAATAAACAATAAAGTGTGATTGTACTTACTATCTCACAGAGATACCATCAGAGGTTATTCACGAAGTGGGTTTCTCTGCTGGAGAACCTGAACACATCACTGCTTATGACCTGGTTATTTTGGTATCACTTTCCTCCTTTCCTTTAACCCTGTGAAATGTTTTAAGTCAACTCAAACGACGTGTGTCCTCTACCCAAGTAAAGCATCAGTCGCATCATTTGGAAAACTAAAAGCTAATTAAAAAATCCTTTCTTCAACAAAAGTTACTTCTGGAAAGAAAAAAAACACCTCTAACAACAACAAAAAAATCCCCAAAGAGGTGTTGGCTGACAGAAGCAATGAGGTTATTAGCAACAGAATCAGAAGCACTCATGGTAAAAAAGAAAGAAGATAAATTAAACATTCATATTTTATCTCAATTTCTGAAATATATGTTCTTAAGCCTACTTTGAAGTACATGATTAAATTCTCCAAAACCTTTTTATCTTTCCTTGATTGCTAAAGTTTGCTATCAGTGCAGAGCGTGTAGCTGATATTGTGTATCATCAAACTTGTTTCTTTATCTTCAAAAGTAACATCTAAACTTGTTATGAATAAACATAAACAGGATGCCTGTTCCTCGTTTATTAAATATAAGCTGTAATAGAGAGAGAGCGCGCACACTCTGTAGCACAGTGGCAATGGAAAATGTGTTCTCAGCTTGAGAAGAAACACAGGCTACTGAATTTGGGGCATGTAGAAGAATACGTGATCTGAGCTGAAGAAGGAACAGGATTTTGAAAAGGGAGGATATGCACAGGTCTCCAGGGAAGGCTTACGATAATGAAATGACACCTAATTTTTGCCTGTTTGTTTGATGGCCTTCAGGATTTAAGAAGAGTGGGTGGAGATGATGATGATGATGGAAGTTGACTCCCTCTGGCCCAGTGACTCTATAGGAAGTTCCGACTCAGATGGTGGGGGTAAGTACAAAACATAAGAGACGTAGAGGCACAAAAATAAGCAAAGAAAGTCTCCAAAGACCCATAGCAAAATATTCCAATATAAGGAGACATAAATGTACCAATAAAGTATAATGAGCAATTCTACATTGCTGCCATAGCTACGTAATTTACAGAGTTGCCAAAAGATAATAGTTTTGAAGAGTCTGCCAAAAGCCTGGTAATTTGCATATAATTGTCAATAATGCTTTCTCATTTACTAGATGGAAGTTTGCTTTCACAGGATAGAGTTATTGGAATTCAATTTGCAGTCTCTGTTTTTATGACTTTTCTATACAGTACTGTATTATTTAGAAATAAATAGGGACTTTTAGATGCAGTTTTCCATCTTCTGCCCAAAGGCAAAAAATAGAGAATACTTTTTCACTTGAAACTAATAAAAATAGAATGAAAATTATTTAAAAAAGGAGAAATACAACATCTCTTTGGGTTTCAGTCCATCTTATCTGAAAACACTTCTCAAATTATTTATCTATCGTTTCAATGAAATATCCTGATTTATTTTGTAGCAAGGTCAGTATTCAGCTTTTGATTCACTAAACTCATGGGGGTGAATTTATTAAGCGTGTGAGCTACCTCAGAACTATCAGAGATTTTGAAATTGATTGGATGGTGTTAAAAACACAGACTCAACATCATATACTAGATTGGGATAGTGGTTTCCAGTATCACGAACAATAATCTTTCTTTGCAGGGATATGACTGCAGATGAAATCCTCATCCTCCTGAAGCCATGACAGTTCTCCCAGTATCTACAACAACAGCCAGGATTTCAATACAGAAATTTTGTTTGCATTGCTGAGGGGAGGTTTTATGGTTAACATGATAATAATACATATATAAAATATGTGCAAACTATTGAATCACCACTTGAATGTAGCAGAAAATATTTTTAAATAATTAACCACCATTTTCTCATTTGTCACTAAAAATCTGCAAAATAAGAGTTTTTCTCATTTTCATGTAACGTGGCAAAATGAATAATCGCAATAAATCAAAATAAATACCAATTCTATACATATATACACAGTTGCTCTCTGTGCTCTTTTCCTTTTGCACTAAGAAATCTTGATTTTGTGCATTGACATTCACTTGTGTAGTCTCTGCAATTAAGTATGTAAATTTGAAAACTTCATCTATAAATGATGGAATAGATATTTCCGTAACACTTTGTGTACATAAAACTTCCTGACAGTCTGTGACTAAATGAAACATGCATGCAAATAAAGCTCCTATCTTTGTGTTTAAACTCAGGATTCCACAGCATTCAAAACTTAGGCAAAATATGTTATCAACCAGCAGTTCTGTTTGGAGTCTTCCAGACATCTGATCCTGTATTTTCACCAGGTTCATCTTAACCAGCTGCCTCAGCTTTAAAATATGTTTTCATATTCCTATCTCCTTCTCCAATAGAGAGAGAGACAAAATAGCCGGAACTTCCTTGATTAGGGCTTTATTTTGGAGTGTATATTCTAATATATTTCTCCAAGGCATAACTCAATATTCAAGGACAGCAAAGTCACTGAGATGACACTTCTGACTCTGCAGATGAAAGTGCACTAACAGTGATGTTTCAGGCCAACACAGGCTTGAGTGCAGTCAGGTATAAGTAACCTTATTTTGGGAGCACATCCTGACGCAGTAGGATCATGGAACACCTTTGCAGCTACTAGCAAAATGCAGTGACAATCTACAGCCACTCAAATAAATCTCAGAGCAGAGCATAGGATGATCCCCCACTAACTTGTGGATATGAGCTGCAAAGGAGGTCAAGTCTTGCACCAGCTTTTTAAGATGAGTGGAACACCAGCTCTGAATAGAAAGATTTAATACCAGTGTGAGCAGCTAACTAGATAAAACCACAGGGAAGATATTGCTTTGTAAGTAAAACCCCTAGTGCTTTCTTCAAGATTTTTACCTTATTTACTATTATTCAGCCTCAAAAGAGGATGAAAGCAGGCCTATTGAAGACTTAGAACTGCATAATATTTCTTTCATAAATAATATCTCTATGCACGGCACTGCTTTAATATGTCAACTGTAACTTGGATTGTGTCCTTCAATCTATCATGTGCTGCATGCGTGCTGCAATAGAAACAAATAATTCATGAGTAGAGCTGTGTGCAATACACATGATATATGAACCCTCCTCTGAAGTGGAATATATGCCATACCTCATGGTACCATGGTATGATTTTTTTTATTGCATATATTATCTATTTAAATTGTATTTATCTTTCATGACAAGCTGAGTGCCCATAAGCTGCTAAGTATTCAAAGCATTGATAATATATAGATTTTTTTCTCCCCCACAAATTGTACATTTCTTGTAGTATCAATTTTGTGGAAGTATTTGTGAACACTGGACACATTCCCTAAACATTTGAGCAGTAAAAATGGGACTTCTTTCCACAAAACCCCAAATACTCTTTTGAGATTGTTAAGAAAAATACTTAGACATTTCATGTTAAAATAGATTGAGCATCTATTAAAAAGAGAGGGGGAGAAGGCAGTTGATAGAAAAGGACTATATGTCTTAAGCTGTCATGATGGTATCCCCTTTACTTCGTCCCACAAGTTTCTTCTTTGATATGGTCCCTAAACAAAAGACTCACTGCTCAAAAACTACTGCCCCTGATTGTCCTGCTTGGATATCAAATCTCTTTCTGCTATTTTTCATTATTCTTACTCTCATCCCTTCAGATGTGCTTGAGTTTATCCTGTCTTAACTGGGCCTTGTAAGTCCATACTGCCTTCCCTCAATATCCTGCTCACCACAGACAGCAACAATGTGTTCCTGCAGTTGAAAAAAAATTATTCTCATCTGTTTCTGTATTCCTGAGGGGAACTGTGCAACATTCCCTTTCTTTCTCCTCTCCCTTATGTGAGTATGCACATAAATTTTTAATGTGTCCTTTCCCGAATTTATGTAGTACAGGAGAAGTCCACGACAGTAGATGAGATCTAGTGCTTGCAGAAGGAAGCAAGACTAGACAAAGAGGTTTTCAGGAATGAGATAAAACAGCAGCAAAAAATAATACAGTTGAAAACCTAAAGCTAGCTGGACCCAAGAGAGGGATAAAATGTGCACTTTCGGTAAACTGTACAAGCTTTACAACTTCTGCCTCACTCCCACAATGTCTTAGAAACAGACTTGATCATGTGTTGTTTGCGTACCAGACAGCTGTAACTCCATAAAGATGCCCTAGAGATCCATTAAGCAGTGTGAAGAATGCCTTTGTGGGTGTATGGGTTGAGAGGGATCAGGGACTTCAAGGAAGCAGAAAACACAGTAAGAGACAGGCAGTGTAGTGACTACCAGGAGTGTCCACTTGGGTGTTCCTTATCCAGCATGAAAATAGGCCAGATTTACCCAGAAACCAGCTGGGTTTAAAGAGCTGTAATTTCTTAATAAATTCTTTTCTGTTTCACATCTTATCTTCATGTTTTTATTTTTAATGAATTTGTATTATATACTGACACCTGAAAGAGAATTAGTGTCATCGTTATAGTTTCTTGCAACATATTAGCTTTTAGCTGCACTTTTGATAATTATTTTTCTTGAAAATAAAGCATTGTTGAGATAACACAGAATGGTGTTAACTTTGACCTTTCTATACAGCCAGCTTGGGAGCACATCTGTTCAGCTGCCACAAGCAGCCACTTTGCTGCAGTCAGTAACCCCAAGACTGGGAATCTACTGTCCTTCCGGCAGCCAGTGATGCCCTCATCCACCATCCACAGCCTGCACCTCTCCAAATAAGTCCTCTGTAGCACTTCAGTGCATCTGGGTTCCCATTATCATTCACAGAAAATAGGAACACTCTCCTGCCTAATGATGCCAATGCTGTATTTCAGAATTCATCCTTGCACATACTGAAGACACTTGCAAAATGAGCACAAAGACTTAGGATCTGGGATGGACTCCTGAGTCCCATTTTTTGGGATATAAACTTTGTAGCTCTCCCTTAACTCACAAAAAAAAGAAAAAAATCAAGCAAGCAGCAGATGAATTGCAACAAAGAAACTGCATCAAAACAAGGAAGTATACATTGGCTGGTGCCGTTGAGGCCTCCGAGGTTATAAGGGAAGAACAAAGCTTACATGCATGATATTGTTTCAGCACAGCAGTGACCCAAGACACCCTCTCTGTTGCTGAACTAGCACCCAACAGCTTGTTTCAAATGCTTGTCATGAGCTTTGCCCACCATGTTTCTCCGTCATATGTGCTCACGAGTCTGAAATGGTGGTTTGTTTTAAAACTTCCACCTCTTGCTTTACACCAAGGTAGAACACACAGGCAGAAAATATGATCCTCATCTCCTGTTCTGAAATAAAAACTAATTTCTTTAATTTTAGTGGCCCACACTACAGAGATAAGCAGGGAAAAGGTACTACAATTTCCTTATAACAATGTAAGCATTCACCGATGATAAAATGACTGGAGCTATCATACTTCCCACAGCCTGCACTCCATGCTTCTAATAGTTGTTAATGTTCCTTAAACATTTTAATTGTTCTGCAAAATGTCATAACTGAGAAAGATGGAATGGATAAACATGTTAGACAAATCAGAAAAGCCCCATGGAAAGTGTTGCAGTTGGGAAACAACACCATTAAAGAAATTTCTTTCTTTCTTTACAGGACTCTCCAAAATTGCTGAGCGACAAATTATCATCCTCTTCCACTGATAATATTTTTGTCAAAAATGCAAAGATCATTTGGGGGTTTTTTGGTGTTTGGTTTTGTTTGGTTTTTTTTTAATCTTTCACCATAGAAAAATAACATTCTAAAAACATTGTACTAAGAAAAGGAAACAGCCCAGTATTTTCAATGTGGGATGTGTTACAGTGCAATTCTACAACAGGTAATGCCCGTCTAAGATGTGGACAGAGACCAGCAGCTCAAGGCTAGTAGTGTGTACCCTAATGTGCCCCATTACTTTACCCTTTATGCCTTATAATACATTTAGTATCAAGTTGTACTTTGCAAATCAACAATAATTTGTTTTCTGTTTCTCCAAGACATCATTGATTACAAAACTCAAATTTTGGTTTGCATTTTCAAGCATTGTAAAGGACATTGAGAATCATGAACTTCATGTGTGTACTCCTTTTAAGTGCATTAGTTTATTCCCATATTGTCAGCTAACAAAATCATCTCAAATGTCTTTTTCACTACCGTAAACTCGTCAGATGAAACTTTTGTACCCATTTGGGGGGGAGTGTTCTGACTTCTGTTTGTTTGTTTGTTTGTTTAATGTTTTACAGTTAGATATCCAAGGGTTCAGATCTAAAGATTTATATTTTAATAGAGAAGATATTCCTGTAACAATGCAAGATGCAGAAATGCTGGAAATACGCACTTACATGTGACCTCACCTTTGCCAGTAAAGACTGCAGAATCAAAGCTATTCTTAACATCTACTAATATGGAAACTATCAACAGGACAGCTGGCAGGGACAAAGAAGTCACAAATGCAGAAGGCTTTTCTTTGACTTTAGGATATTTACAGTTCCATACAGTAAAATAATGATAAATTTTATCTGATAGCTACATGATAAAAATCTAATAATAGAGCGAGTTTACTGAAGAATGACTTGGCGAAATAAAACTGGGCTAAGGGATTTTTTTTAAGTTTGAAAAGGACAAGCTTGGGTAACTAGCAAGAAAAGATAGTGAGATTAGAGTTCAAGTCCTCCACTACAGCAGACAGCAAAGATTTTTCAAGGCAAAGATTAAAAACTTACTTGAAATTCCCAGGTTGGGCAACAGGACAAATTATGAAGGGAAAGGAATCAACTGCAGAAGGATATAAAACTATTTCCAAAAGCAGAATGAAAACAAGCATACATTTTGGAAATCTCAAAGTGTACAGATCAACTAAGATTTATTAAAATTGAAGCTGAGCTGTAATTCTGGAGGAAGATTTAATAAACAGCAGAAGTTTCTTAAGCTATAAAAGGGAAAGATGAAAAATGAAGAAAGAAACTTGATTTCCACTGATATTCAGCCAAAGTCAATTTAGTTACAGTCCCCAAATAAAAATACTGCTTCCGTGTTCATTAGGAACATTAGTACTTAGCAACAGAGCAACTGAAGAAGAAAAAAAAAGGAAATAAAAATATTATTCATCATATTAGGATTGAAAATTGTAAATGGAAACTGTAACATCTAAAGGAATGTGAAAAATTCTAAGCGCTGAAATGCCTTGGGTTGGGAAATCCAAATTGCCAGTACAGATAGGAAACAAAGAAACACAGCACATGAGAAAAGGATTTAATGAATCTATCGAAGTGAGTTGGTATTTATGAATACAGAATAATCAATCTGTATTTAGGAAAGGGGAAAATAAAATGAGAACATATAAAAACCAGTTACTCTGACTGTAGTAGTAATATCAGCTTAAGAAGAACTTTAAGAAGAATATTGTTGCATGAGAAGTGAGATGGGAGGAAAAAAGATAAGCCTTGAGACCACCATGGATTTGGCCAGAAAAAAATCTAATATGTTAGAAAGATGTTGATAGTGAAGCTCTCTGAGTACCTGCTTTGAATATCTGTTTCCTTCTTGCTAATATTTTTGCATGTTGATGTTTATAAGTTTATAGGACACAAAGCTTAAAATTATTAGAGAAAGAGAAGAGAAAATTAATACAAATAAGACACAAAGTAATTAAAAACCTTTTTGCAAAATAAGTGTTAAAAAGTCCCCTTAATTTATAAAAAGTCCACCTGTGGCTACTACCAGGATTCTCTGATAGAAGAGTAGGTATGCCTCATGTGACAAAATATTTAATTTTGGGTGCAAACTGTCGATTACAAGCTAGAGCTTCGGAAAAAAGGCCAATTGGTGGTTCTTCATGAAATCGCTCATGGGAATCAGGCATATATATTCCACAAACCAGGCTCCAGCACACACCTCAGTCACCAGCTGAAGCCTGTCAGTGTCTCTAGAAAACCCTTAGCAGTTACAGAGAGCTCAGGACTCTGCTCCTTGAGCCTAAGGTTCTTCCTCCTCTTTGTTGATACTTTTGTTTCAGTCTTCTGTTCCAAACAGACCCATCACACTGTATTCCAGTTTTGCCTGTTCGTTACTCCAGACCTTCTCACGTAGTTTCCTCAGCCACAAGCCACAGTGATGAGACAATTTTGTCTTTCATAATCCCCAAGGACAGCTAAAAGCACTTGTCGTGCTGTTAGCATCTAATGTTTTGATGACTTAATATCTATCTTCCAGCAGTATTTTTAGTGGGTTGTTAGAAATTAACATACAGTGGCATTATTATTCTTTTGGAAGCCCAAAAACAAAGCAGTAACCTGTTCTTCATGTCTTCAAGCACACCTATCAAAATAACAGTGGAGCACTGTGTCACACATCCCTAGCGTGCTGCTCCAGGCAGTTACAAACAACAGGACTTTCCCTGAAGTTTCTGGTGGCTGCACAAACCTTGCACTTATCAATACATTTCCTGCCAGTGGATAAGTGTGACTACACACAACTTCAAGAAGCCAAGTGCTTAATTCACAGGAATTGAATAGCTCCTGTGCAAAAACCAGCTGTATTGCCTGGGTGAGAGGAGAGTGAGAGGGATAGCCACACACAACAGTTACAAAAGGAATTGGAATAGAACCTCCACAGCTTTTCAACAACTGCAAGAATGGTTTGGTCTGTCACGTAGCTTGAATACAACAAAGCTAAACAACTTTGTCTGACAAACACATCCTTTCCCGGCTGGTCCCTTTGCCATGTCCCACCCCGCAGCAATTCAGCTGTACCACACCCAGTGAACCACAGAGAACACAGATCAAGCCAATGAGTTCTAACAAATTTAAAGCTCTTTACCATGAGAAATGTATGGTTTTTTTGCTGACAGTGTGCAAACAAGGTTCCCTTACATACCTTCAGTCCACTTACTCACCAGCTGAATTATTTCCTTTTCAAGCTGCGACAAAAACCTAGGCACAAGTTAACTTTGTGCATCCATGCTACAACTGTCAACCTGAAAAAGTCCAGTCCCACAAGAATTGCTGACAATGGTGGAGGAAATTATATTGCTACTTGCCCCATGTAGCTATAAAGCCTTTCCCCTGGTAGCATCTTATCTCACTTGCTCCCCATATTGGGTGTTATCTCTTCCAAAGACTTTGTGATTTTCAGTCTGTACTCTAAGTCTACATCTGATTTGTGAGTGCATAGGAATTCCCCCAAACTATGCCAAATTTTTAACCATGTCCTTGTTTTCCCTTTAGGATTTCCACCTTTCCTCCTGAGGCTAGTTCTCTAGCTCAATACAAGCAGCATGCTGATGCTTCCTTCACCATAATTTTAGCACAAGATTAGCCACTCTTAATGAATATCAACATACCAGGTATAGAAACATCAGAGGGATAGTTCCTTATGGATAAGAAACCATTAATGCTGTAATAATTGTATGTATTTACAGCTGTCGTGATGAAAACTTTCTGCAAATAAATTAAACATATTTTATAAGGGCATAAGAATGACATTAGCAAAAAATTAAAATGCAATTCACACAACTACCAACAAGGTAAAGCAATAATGACAGCTGTGTTATCAATCTCTGACAATGCCTTATTAAGTAATTGAAATATTTTTAACATGAAGTGGATACTGAATAAAAAGAACATGTGCTGAACCAAAAATTATATGATAAATAGCACGTAACAAAAGGGTAGATATTCTGAAAAAATTAACTGAAGATAAAGTTTAAATCAAAACTGAAAGTACATTGCAAGTTGACAAATTATGCTGTTAAAAGTCAGCAAGATTTAATATAGAAGATACCAGAGAGGAAAAAGCAGTTCAAAAATAGTTCTTACTATATTTATAACTTCTACAGTTTAAGAAAGAAAAAGAGTAGACACAATTTATAAACAGAATTGATATTCTGGGCAAGTCTACAAAAAGAAATCAAATCATATAAAGGTGATTGCCCATGGTAAAAAGCAGACAGTTGCTTTTGTATGTGCTGTAGTCTAAAATTTAGGTCACTGGACTGAGAAGTGGTAGTCTTATACTATAACTTGTGCTCCGCCTGACTTGCAGAGAGCAGGGACCTGTTGTTTCTGGGATTTTTTTGATCTGTAATATAAGCAATAAAACCAAAATTAAAATACCTGAAGATCTGCAGTTGAAAAAAACAAACATAAAATCCATGGGAAAAAAAAGGTCTAGTTTTGATCTGCAAGGTGTTGATTATACAATAAATTATAATGAAAATTTTAAAACTCTCAAACAGTATTGTAACATAGGGAAAGAGAAGCAATATTTGAGACATGAAGTACTTATGAGCAGAAAACGTACACAACAGGATTAGAAAGAATCCTTTCTGACTTCTTTGTTTGTAATGAAAGATTAGCATGCATCCAGTTATGGGGATGATGCAGGCAGAGAAATACAAAGGCAAAGTCTGGGAACACCAACAGGAATTGTGGATCTATAAGTCATCTGTGTAGAAGCGATAACATAAGCCATAGGAATGAACAAATGCATGAACAGGCTGGTAAAAAGAAGTACTAAAATGACAACAGCAAACAATGAGACAATAAATGTAACATCCAGCTGCCCCCTCCTACCTGAGTCAATCACCTGAAATGCATGTGCAGAAATGCACAACACAACAGGAGAGCACTTCTCTGGACATCAAATACTGATGACAGTCAAAGTATTAGGCACTGCAAGAGCATCTTCTGTGCCTGATCCAGTATGTCCAATCCTAATGACAGATCAAATAAAGCCAGATCACATGAAACTCACTTGATTTAACACATCAAAGTCATTAAAAAACTTTTAATAAAACAAATTCTCTTGAGTGCCCTGCTTTTATCCCTTACTGAAGCGGGTCAAGACACCCTTAAGGAGTGTGAGAAGAGATGGCTTAGACTGTACTTCCAAGACTGTCAAGAAAACAAGAGTCACAATCAAACAGGACATCAAGCATTAACAGCATTTGATTTCTTCATTACTAGAGTGCTTTACTGTGGGAAACACAAAGGTTAAACACAGTAATTTTGACCAAAACATCACAGATTGTCAGCAAATGAAACTGAGGGGAAGTATCCAAATATTCCCAAAGGTGTAAAAATGTTCCATGTTTTGTCTTATCTCTCAAGGGACATCACACCGTAAACACTTATAATTTAATTGAAAGGATAAAGGATGACATTCTGGGATGCATGTATTTCAGAACGAAGAGTGGTGAAATATATGTCTAAAGCATTAAGAGAAATACTGAGGAGCTACTTGTGTGTTACAATTATTTCATTCAAGCAAAAATACAGCACTGGACTCAGTTCCAGCAAGAGTCTACATTCCTGTTAAATTGTGCAGTCCAAGTAGGTGTATTTCTGTGTCCCCATTATCCCCGTGAATGCAAGAACATTTCTGTGAGTCAACATCCCATCTGGATGCTAAATTTGTTTCCTTGAGTCCTAGAGTATGTATTTGTCAATCCTACCACAGAGGCTGCTTCAGGACAGATGAGAAGAAATAGCTCGTACTTCTATAGGATGGAAGAGCGGCTCAGGACTCTCAAGACACAGAGAACCTCAGAGTGTTCCCTTCCCGGGGCTGTGCACTCATGTCAGCTGCAGTGAGCAGAGTACATAGTAATTACATCTTCTTTGGAAGATATTATGCTTTTCTTCCCAAAGCTGGATATACTAACTTCTAGTAAAAAGAAGGCTGATTGACCTCACTATAGGCTAAGAGGTGCACAGATGTAAGGGGCAGGGGATGGTAGGGCAGGGGGAAAGGATGGGGGGAAGGAAAAAGCAAAAACTAAAAATTGTGGAAGAACAAAACCAAAGCTATCATTTAAAGTAACTGTCATTAATTTGAAAAGAGAAAGAAAATAAATTTGGTATATAACAGGTATAGACAGTCTTATTTTAAACAAGAGTATCTTCAAACTTTTCCATTTGCTGTCAACATCTCTCTAAGTGCTATTGAACCATGGAACCGTCACGTAAATGAAAGCAGGATGTTAGACTGAAGTGGAAAGCAAAGCGATGATCTGAAGGTCGTGGTGACAGAGGAGGCACAAAGTGACCCTTGTTACGCAACGGCTCTGAACACTGAATAGTCAACAAAGCTATCATGTTAATAAAAGCAAAGTACTGCCACTATAGTCTGTGAAAAAATGAATTATGACTCAAAAGAGGCAAATATTAATGAGAAGCTGCCTATCAAAAAGTCTCTTACTTGACACAACTTTGAGAAGCGTCTCATATATATACTCTTTTCCAAAGTGTTTTTTGAATAAACATCTAGAAGTCATTACACAACAGGATGCTCCAGAAGATTGCTAAAAAGCCTTGCTTTTACATTTTCTGGGTATTTGGTGCAGCAATGGAGAGTATTTCAGATTTCAGTCTGAGGTTTAAAGAAAGTCCCTGACATACAATAGTTACCAGTAAATATTTACGTGTGTTTCAACTCCATTCTGTTTCTGTGTATAGATGTCTCCTGAATCTTCCTTGCTGCCTGAGTCCAGATAGGTAATCAAGTATCATATCCTACTTTTTTTCCGCAGTTAGAAGGACAGAAGGGGGACAAAAACTTATTAACCTGTATATTTTATGTACAGTGCATAGAGGAAACCAAAATGTCTTGTCTTAACAACGTAGTTATTTTTTCCCTTCTTTTCTTTTCCCCTCGGCTTACCTTCCTCCCAACCCAGTCACCAGGCCGTTCAGACTAAGAGTACCAAGAGAGGTAATACTTGACAGAAGCTTTCTGAGCAAAAGTCACTCCAGCTGGCCAAGCAAAATTGTCTGTGACTGTGCAGGTGGTGGAGCTGCATAAGGCAGCATCCTCAGGGTCTTATTCCCCCTTTTCTGTTCCTGTTACTTCCCGTTTATTCCTCAGGCTCTGAAGGCGAAATGAATTGCAGTTTTCAGACTGAGACTGTAGATTTTATTTATGTGTAACTAGAATGGCATTTATATTTGTATAAATCCACGGTATTACACAGCTGTTATTTCTAGATTAGGCTGAAACATTAAAATGATCTGCATCTATGTTTACGCGGGGCTAGCACCATATCTGCACACAAGCTTGCGCTCCAGGAGCTCACAGGTGTGTGGCAGAAGAGAGAACAGGCTTTGAACAGCTTTGCTCATTGCTCAAAATCAGAAAATAATTTCTGCAAAAAATAGCTCAGTGGTAGTGACTCACAAAATTGCAACGCTTTTTTTGAATATTTCTGTTCACTGATTAAATAAGCAGAAGTCTTAGATCCCTCTGTGACTAATAACCACGCTTGGCATTTCATAATGTTGTACCTCACAAAATTCCCCAGATTATACTAAAAAATCAGTTTACTCTGTTTTACAGAATCCATTAATCAGAATTGTTGCATATAGCAAATACAATGACTTTTTATAACAGCAATACTCTCTTAGTTACCTTTCTTTCCTAGAAATGGACCTCTGTGCATATAATATAGAGAAGAAAGATTGCTCTGATAGTAAAAAACTAGAAAAAACATCTGCTCACTAAAGATATTGATTCATATTTTCAGCAACCCATACTGTGCTGAAGTAGAGCCTCTACCAGGCCTTTTGCACAGATGGTAGCACAGATTTTAAAATTATTATTAGATTATTAGATAATTGTGCTCCTCTCAACCCAAATATAGCCCATCTTAAACATCTTTTGAGCAGCACTGCATTATAAAAGGGTTCCTGATATGAGCTGAAATAGTATTTTTCTTTAACATGGATGGTATAGAAGGTTAGAGAAAGACAAGAAACATAAGCATGTGAAAATAGCGGAAATAAAACCAAATGGTTTATTATCACTCTTAAAAATAAAGGTTTCTTAACAGTCCATGCCTATGTATATATAGATATGAAATAAACCCTGCAAATTTTAAATAATATTTTACATACTCTTAATACTGAATTTCTGAATTACCAAGATACTCAGAAAGGAAAATCCACATGGTTTTCTTTGTATTGTGCAGGTAGCAACTTCATTTGAGAACTCCATCCTGTAATTTCTTGCTGTTCAGTGTAGTGAACCATTAAAATTGAAAGACTTTACTGAGCTGAAGAGAAATAAAAACAAGGCCCTTATGACAGTAAAAATCATGCCTGAAGCAATGGCTTTCCATACATCTAACTCCCATCTCTCCCATTATATGTGATTAGTCACAAGCGGATCCTTATACATGTACTCTGGTATCATTTTCCACACCTGTATCTGACAGTCTTTTACCTCCTTGCTTCCCCAAGTTAGCTCTGTACTTGCTGGAAGATGGTGTTCAGCAATGTGTTCACAAGATCATATCAAGGATTTCGTTACTTTGAAAGTATGTATTTCAGGTGTTCTGGAAAACATTAATTCCACAAACATGAACCCATGCTAGCAAATTTACTATCAGGTTGACCTGCCTATGACAGTTACCTCCATCATCACGAACACTAGCCCCCAGCTAAGAAGTGGGAGTAAATGTCTTAGAAAGTGGTAATAGAGGTCATGCCATTCAGTGGGATGCCACTTCTTGTTCTGCTTATCATGATCCAGTTCCTATCCATCCGTTCCTCCCACCTCTTCTCTACGGCAGTTTTGGTGGTCTACTGCATACTGAGCAGCAGATGTTCTTTTCTTGATATAACATGCAAATTTTTCAAGCAGCTGCACAGAGCTGATATTATCATATGAGAAACATCATGACTTTCACTTTCCCTGCTGCCACTAATTCACTTCCCTGATTTTCTTTGGAGCCTAAGATTTTAAAAATCTGTATATAATAAATATATTAGCTATTACTTTTGTTGTTGCTGCTGTAGTTACATTAATTTATCTATTTGACCATGGGACAAAAAATAATTTCCTGCCTTTCTTCCTTATAACAACAACTAATTAGACTATTCTCTTTAAACCTTGTAAAGTTCCTTTATAATTTCTTGACAAAGAGACATTGTTGCCTCTGAGTGAGGATGTCCAGCATACATAGGAGAGAAGCTTCACTTAAATCACGCAACGTGAGAGTAAAAATCTGCTTTCACTGCTTGTAACAGACTGCAATATTAGGGCTTAAACTTTGCTAGCAAGGA
>VZRQ01008234.1:9503-52750 GCA_013397975.1 Machaerirhynchus nigripectus
TTTTTTTTGAGTTCTTTGTGTTGTGCCACTTTCAATATGCTAATGTCAATGTTCAAAAACACAACAGCGGTCCTATCTTGTGAGTTAGCACTTTTGAAAAAAACCCTTTTAATCTTATTTTTTTAACATATATTTCTGTTCTTTGAACCCTTATAGTGTATTGCTTGTCTTCCTGCAAGCATTGTTTTCTGTCAGGACAAAAGCTGCAGATTTCCTTCTTGGCTATATCAAAAAAAGAGAAACACGCCTGTGTTAGGGAGGTTACTGTGTGGTGCAGTGCACAGGCTTGGATCTGGAGAGCTAATAGCTGACAAGGAGGAAAGACCTCAACTGTTGTCTAATCTCCTGGGAGTTTTTTGTTTGCTTGTTTTAAATATTGGTCTTTTTAGAACTTCTATGTGTTCTCTTTGCTTATGTTTGACAACACTTTCTGGTAAAAGTTGGTGTTTAAGGATAAAAATTCCAAACTCTACCTTCTTGTTTTGAATTTGGTTATTTTAAAAGAAGCCCCTCAAATAAACAAAAAACCAAAAGCACGTTAAAATTTGCAAGACTTATCTAACACAAAATTAGGGTTGTAATAATATATAATAACTTTCCTCCTGTTTAATCAGGGTATGGTGAAATATGACATATGATATATGGGATAAAGAATTCCCTAAAGACAAGTTATACTTCAGTAAACTTGCTTCTGGAAGTCATGTTTACACTGAACATAATAGAGTGAACTTCAGAGGCTGAAAAAATAATTATTTTATTGATGTGGCTTACAAAAATACTTTTTAGGAATTGAAACTGTTTGCAATGATGGTTATTTTTTCAGAAGAAGTAGTAAAAGTATTTCTAGTTTCATCTCCATAACCAGAAAGGGAGGAACATTCTGAAGCCTGAACTGCAGTTCTCAACATTGTGTATGGTTGTGTCAGTGTGGCTTGCAGAGGTGTGTCTGTAAGGAAATGCTGCTGAGCTCCACCTTGTTATTTTTCTTCTCTGTTCGTCTTAGGCCAAAATTAGTTATGAAAAGAAGGAGAGTTGCAAGCTGCTAAAGGATCTACAAGGTGAAGATACATGGATGCCTGACGATGTGAATGAACGTGTGGAACAACCGGAGAAGGTGATAGAATTGTAAATCATTGAATTCAGTTGTTACCTTTACAGCAAGTTTGTATGAACAGAAGAGTTTGAGGGCTTTAAGATGTTCTTTAAAAGCATCTCAATTTCTGATTCCTTTATGCTTTGATATTAGCTTTTTTTTAAGGTAGTAATAATCTTTTACTCACCATGAGGAAAAAATTCTGTCATTCAATTTCAGTGCTAATTTCTACCAAATGCAGATGAGCAAGTGCTATCAGACAATAACAGTCCTAGAGGAAGAAATCTGGAAGATTCAAGGCTTCATAGCAGTCTCATTTTGGTCATTCACAGGAGAAACCTTAATGGCACCTCTGAATAATCACATCCTTTTAGTGTCCAGGTATTTCAGCAAGGGAAGGATGTGTGTTGATAACGTAGTGATATCTGAAGAAATAGGTTTGACCAAAATAAATGTAGTGTAGTAGATATTATCTGTTTAGCTGTAGTGCCTTAGTTCCAATGAAAAAGATACTGAGAGGGGAAATAAAAATTGATTATGGGTGTGAGGTATGCCCTCCCTGCCCCTACCACCCCAGCCCACCCCTCCCCTGATAGAAGAGAGAGAGGGTAGTAAAAATAAAAGCTATCTATGTGTTTTACCTTTTTTCAGTGCGGTTTGGTAAGTAGGTTTTGGTTAATATTTTTGTATATGGGTGATTTGGTTTACTGGATCTCATTTACAAACATTTACTTGTAGGAACGTTCTGTGCAGAAGAAAAAGAAAAAGGATAAACATTCCAAAAAAGCTAAGAAAGAAAAGAAGAAAAGTAAGAAACAAAAATCTGAAAAGAAGGATGACTTACTTGATAGTTCTTCGGTAAGTAAGAAATTTTTAAATAATTCAAATTACAGTCTTAAAACGTGAACCATTTTAGTCCCTGTGGATACACATGGTTAGTAAAATTAAGGCTTATTCTCATCATTTTCTGTTGGGAAAAATTGTGGCAAAATTTGTCAGTTTTAATATACTGAGTATTTAATCCATTTAAAATAGGCTGTTATGTGAGTGCTTGTGAGTTTTATAATATTGAATTCACTCATTAGGAACTAAGGGATTTATAGTTTTTCAGCAGAGAGAAAATGAAAAACAAAATCCTCATTCTGGTATAGAGAGGAAAATTTCATAGGTACTCTGTAGTCTGTGGTATATGATAGAAGGAGGTGTCTAAAATTGCAAATACTTGACTTTGATTTTAAGCACTAATTACTTCTGCCTTTTTCCACATATGTTCAACCATGGACACTCCCAGCAACATGGGAGTTGTACATGGGTCTGAAGGACTTGTACATTTGAATCTGTAAGGACATGCCTTCCCATGGAAGGGCGCTCTGGCAGATGGTGCAGAGACTGCATTTGAAATCTGGGTGCTGCCTTCTGGCCACATTGTGGGAAACATCCTCCCAGCATTTTTGGTGCGAGTCAGGTGGCACTGTTACTTTTAATTTTCAGAGAGTTGCTTTTATGGAGTGAAGGAACATGCATTATGATGAGATTTATTTTTTGGGGATGGATATCAGAGATGAAATGTAATACCAGTGTGGGAAGTAACCAAAGGCACAAATGTCCCACATTCTCTGTGGGAGTCACCAAAACCCTTCAGATCACAACAGGGACTCCTAGGGATACAACACAGTCCTGGCTGTAACTACCATCCAAAGTCTGTTACTCCTGAGACAGGTTCATGTAAATAGCAAAGAAACTCTGTTCAATGCAGTCCTATTGGCTTCAAGTAAAAAATCTCAGTACACTGTTTGCAAGTGCGAGTGTAGGAAGCTGGATACAAAAATAGCAGGCCATAGCATGTACCAGGTTTTATGTTGTGCTGTATAACTGATCTAACTTTTTAAATGTGAAGCGTGCTTGTTAATGAATTTAGATTTTTTAAAAATTTTGGTTTTGTTATGTCATAAACCCAACTGTTTTTTTTTTATTCTGTTTTAATTTTAGCAGAGTTATGCAAATAAACTGCCAATATGAGCTAGTGTTGCGTACTGTGATGTGCTCATGAAGTATGGTGAAATGTTTTGATCTTGAAGGAACAATCTTCTATGGGAATATCAATATTCTGGTTTTATTATCAGTATTTTTAAATATTAAACAGTATTTCTATTAGTAATGCTAATCAGCATTAATTTTGATTATCAATATAATTGTAAGTATTGCATGTTACCAAGTTGTGTGTTAAGGTATTACTTTTGTTCTTTACATTAAACTCTCTTTTTAGGATTCTTCAGTTGAATGGGTTGAGTCAAATGTGTCACAGTCCGATGACACAGAAAAGGCTTGGAAGGTCAACAAGCAACCAGATGCTGCAAAAGAACCTTCCCTGCAGGTGAGGAGGCTCACAGTTACTCCAGAGATAAAAGCTTGTGAAACGTGCTTTAGGTTTCTTGGGAGCTCTTTTGCAGGGTGTTGAGCAAAACCTATTTTACGGACAAACGTCTTTGTTTAGCTGGGTAAATGCTACTTTTCACCGATTGGAAGACTTCTCTACCTAATAGTTCTTAGAGTTTAACAAGGCACTACTCTCAGTGTTGCCCAGCACCAATTCCTTCTATCGGATTTTGAGGCTCTAACAAGTTAGCTTGATTTTCTTGAAGACATCATCTTTAAGGTCTTGACTAGACATGTTACTTTTTTCTTCATAATTTTGCTGGCTGTTCTACGATTGAATAAATTTTTGCCTCTATGATGCTTAAACAGATACAAGAAATAGAGATGTAAAACTTTTCAGCAATAATATTTATGGCATCAGTGCCTCGTTTGATCTTCCTAGGTGAATTCTGTGCTCAGTGAGCAGTATTTATTCTGGAAAATGGAGTAATACTGAAATGAACTGTGGTGATTTTAGAAACAAATGTAGTCATATACCATGATATCCTTAGTCATGTGAAAATGATTTTTAATTTAGTATCTAAACTTTTTTCTTCTGAAATATGTCCCTGTTTTTCATTCTGATTTTGTACATCTTATTAGGAGAAATAAAAAGGGTCTCTGAATTCTCTCTTGGAAAAGACATGAAGTAATGTCTTGATAATTTATACTGCAAAACCATTTTTTTTCAAGCGTTGTTTTTTGTAGAATGTGTTTCCTAGGCTTGTGTGGTTTTGGATAAAGAATGTGCTTTTGACAGAAATTTCATGGTCATCCCTACATTATGTTTTCTGTCCCACATAATGAAGAACTCTTGGAGCACATAAATCCATATCCTGTTGGATTAAACTAAATTAGATGAAGTGTTCTCAAAGCACACCCAAGGTGCCCCGTGTGACCAATTTTGGGCTAGTCCAGAATGCTTACTTAAAAAAAGAAGGAAAGACAGAAACAAAAATAAGAATCTCCAAACCACAAATCTTAAGCCTAAATAGAAGACAGAGTCAGGCTTTTTTCAGTGGTGCCCAGAGACAGGACCGGAGGCAATGAGCAGGAATTACAGGACGTTCCTTCTGAACATCAGGAAACATTGTTTTATCACTAGGGTGATCAGGCACTGGCACAGGTTACCTGGAGAGGTTGTGGAATCTCCATCCCTGCATGTATTTACAAGCTGTCTGGACATGATCCTGGCCAGCTGGCCCTAGGTGACCCTGCTTGAGTGGAGGTTTGGACCAGATGACCGACAGAGGTTCCGTGCACATCCACATTTGTTGATGCACATTGCTTGCTGATGTGGACATAGATATTACTGAATCACTTGAAGTTAGATCATTTTTCAGTTCCTTCTCTTTCTTAGAGGAGATCTGAGAAATGGAATGTTGTGCTTCACCTCTGAAATTCTCTGGCATGTTGCTTAACATAATTTTTAAGCAACAGAGACAAAGTGACATATAGCATCTGTTCAGATTGACACCTCAGACTTGAACTCTATTGAAGATAGGAAGATTCTTCTGCAAGGACATGTTTCAAAATAGATGTAATCTTGTCACTTTGGTTGCTATACTAGACTTACAGAATTGCTCCAAATACTTGCCTTTATAGAGTTACTTGCTTACAGTGTGTATGTCACTGCTTGCTTTTGAGGCTTCAGGTTTGACCTATATAAAGGTAGTAGATATATCTAGGATTTTGATGTGCTGCTTTTCTCTAGACGAGTCCTCATTTTTAAAATCTCCTTGGTCTAGCTTAGGTTTTGTAAATGCAGTTTTCTAGTTATTGTGGATATAGTTCACAGAATTAGATGTGTAACTGTTGAATTCGAGAGTGCAGTTAGTGCCTGGATATCTGAGGTACGAACTATGCTCAGATACTGATCGCAGATTTTGTATACACTAGAAGAGATGTAAGAGATCATGAGATAAGAATTAACAAAATTATATGTACAGTATTTATGCTAATAATCTGCACTCTGTACAATCTGCATGTTTACTAATGCCTTAAATACCATTGTAAATACGTATTTCATATTACAGGGAGACACAAAATTTGTTTGAGTATTAAAAAATTGGAATATTAGGGTTCTTAAAATCATGTTTGCTTTTCATTGAAGTATTTAATATGTGTTTGTAGAACCTGTATTGTTTATTGTCAGCAACACTGGTCAGTAGTTGCACTGGTTTGGTTTGTACATAAGCCATGTTTTTGTTGGAATTATGAACACTGATTCTTCGTGTTTATTTTAAAGAGAGAAGAATGGATGAATTTAAACTTCATGTCCTTGAAAACAACGTCAGTAGCAGCTGTCAAAGGTGAAAGACACAAAGAAAAAGCATTGGAACGACAGAAAGCTCAAGAACTTGAGCAGGTAGGAGGAATTAATATCTTAATTTTTATCTGCATTTTACTAAATTTTGTGTGATGAATAAACTAATGAATTGGTTCAAATATGTACCCTGAAGGTTACTTTAAAACTATTGCCTGATGTGATAATGAATTTAATTAAATGGTGTTTAAATGGAAGGCTTCATACTTTAGGCTTATCTTGTGGAGAAAAGCCTTTTAACTATCTTCTAGGTAAGGAGAAAGTTACTTTTGTTAGTACTAAGTTCTGTTAGTAACAATGACAGACTGTTGGTCTGGCCTTCTCCATGGTGTGTGAAAGGAGCACCATTGTTTGGTGTGATAAAAGCTTACTTAAGTTACTGTGTTGAAGTGTGTGGTGCTGAGGCTTGTTTTTTTTCCTAGAGAAAGAACTCAGAGCAGTTGTTGTGGCTTCTATGTCTCAGTTGTTGGTGAACACATGGGTGACTCAGGGTCTGGCTGGAGAATGGGTTGCTATCATTGAATTAATTCAGTTTACATACAGTTGATGGCTCCTTCATTTGTTCATTCACCTCCTTAAATGCAATGTAGTCTGATATGAAGAGATAATTACTGATCACTAGCTAATATTTCCGTGTCCTCACACCTCACAGTAAGCTGTTCAATGCTATTAGGTTTTCCAGTTGGCTGTGTTGTGCCTGGGAACCAGATTGACTTGGATCACTGTTCTTGTGTAGTATGCAGTGCCTTGGTTATTGTCTTTTGACAAGGGATTAATATTTTAAATTTTTTTTTTCTGCATGATTTTTTTCCCTGAAGGTTACTTCAGAGGTGTTGGAGGACCATTTAATGTGGACATCTTAGATCACCAGAATGTCAGCATGTATTATATGGTTAATGACAATTTATATGTATTCTTAATCGTAGAAAAGTATGATTTCTGTAGAGTCTCCCACCCAACTACTTGCTGTCCGTGCAGGTTTGTACTTCTGTGTAAGAAGTGTAAAGAGTGTCTGCTTTTTCTTTGGTCCCCAAAGCCATGTGTACAACAGATGCTTAGACCATGAAAGTGGTGGTGATGAATTGACAATATAACATAGACTTCACACACTAGTCTTTCAAAATCTATCAGATATTCTATAAAATGGGAACCATATGCTATGCACACATTAAAATTATTTCTGGTTTAGGCCATGCTGTCTGAGAGAGAACTCAATCCCTATTGGAAAGACGGTGGTACAGGTTTGCCACCAGAGAAGGATGAAGAAGCTTCAGTTAAGAAAGGTAAACAGCAACTTTTAGTAATAATCCTAAATTTCTGTTTCCAGTTTCTGGTCTCTGTGTTGCTAACAAATTATTCCTAATGTTGTTGTAACAAGACTATGAATGAATTAATTATGAATTATATCTTGTTAAAAATGTATGTAATAAAGTAAAATGTGGATGAAAGTTCAATAGTGAATATTGGGTTAGTATCATAGTACATTGTTTTGCAGAATTTCTCTTCACTGGTTTTTGATCTTGAGTGGTTTGGCCTTCAGTATCCTTACAGAAATTCTCCATTTTGAACTAATTAACGAAAAGCGTGATTTAACCAAGACAAATTGTTGTCAATTCATTTGGTTCCTTTCATTCCATTGCACAAATTATAGTCTTAAAGTATTCATCCACAGAAGGCTGAGTCACATCAAAATGAAGTACTTTACAGGTGCAGTTTGTGAAAAATATTATTTCTGTAGCCTTTTCACTTTTTTTCCGTACCCTGGGGTTATCCTGCCCACTTCCAGCAAACACAGTAATAAAAAAATGTCATTAAACATTGATTATCTTATAAAGAAGGGTCCTTGTATTCTGTCAACAGGAAAGAGTGGGGTCTGTGGCTTTTTGAGAGCCTTTCCCTGTGGACAGGCTGTCCCAGAAACCATTAGCCTCATGGCCACTTATGGGAGTCACAGAGATCAGCGATCTGTAAGAGGTGACAGGTATCAGTGAGTGTGTGTTCAGAATGTTAAGACCACTGCTAGCTTCTCACATGGGAAACAGTAGGTTACTCATTCAATTTCTGAGAAAGGCAATTCAATTGTTTGTGTGTAAGGGGTATGCCCAAGAATGGACGCAGAGAGTGGAAAAAACAGGAAGGTTCTTTAATGTCATAAAGAAACTCCACAACTTCTCCTATGCCACTCTTGTCTTGGAAACTGCTTGTGTTCTGTGATAAACTAGGGAAGCTTAAATTAAATCATTTTGCTGAGGTATAACCAGCTGTAACTTATGAAAATATGTAATTGTATATTAATTCTGTTTTTCTTTTGCATCCCTTCAATTTTTACAATAGCTTTAGGTGAAGCTTTAATGTCACATACAGAGTAAGGTTAAATAGGAATAATTACTTGAGATGTAAAACTACAACCTCTCACTGTTTTCCACTTTAGTTACAGTGGTAGAAGATGCTGGATTAAGTTGGCTGCGAAAATCGTACCAAAGGATGAAGGAGCAGGCTGAGAGAGAGAAACGAAATTTTGAGGAAATTGTAGCTGAGAGATACGGGGTAAGGATCTTCAGTTAAATTTTCTTCATACTGATAGATGCTTGGAAAAGGTTACTTTAATATAAAGGCACAAGTACTTAATGTGTAGTGTAAGATATGTGAAAAGAAGCAGGAAAAAACAGCCCCTGAAGCTTGTCTCCAGTGATGAAGGTTTTAAAGCTACCCAGCCTTTTATATATTTTTCTTGTTAAATGTTTTTAATATGTGGGATCCTATAGCAAATTTAAAATAGTTATACAATACCCCATGGCCTTAAAAGTGGTGTGACTTTTTTATTCTTTCTTTTAGTCAGTGGAGGTATTTCAGTCACGATTAGAAGAAGCTGAAAAAGCTGCATCCAAAAAGGAAAATTATCATCGAAATGAAAGATGGAAAAAGACTGACTATTCAGAAGGTGAGAAAGAGAAGAAAGAGAAGAAAGAGCAGCATATCGAAATGGCGACCTGGGATGAAGATGATAGAAACAGAAACATGTTTGGGGGCTCTTCCAGGGAGAAGTATGGCAAAGGGTGGGCACAGGAAGACAAGGGATACAAAAGAGATGTGTCAAGAGCAGACCGGGAATGTGGGCACACTAGCATGGACTCACTATTAAGGGGCTACGGCTCCAAAGCAGATAAATACTCCAGTGAAAAACGAAATCCGGAAAGGAGTTCATCTCTAAGCAACATGAAACACAAATTTTTGAAACCCTCTGAAGATGATTTATCATCTTACAGTGCACCCAGAGACTCCAAGTCACAGCAGTGCTCTTCCAAACTGCCAGCTCATAGCTCTTTGAGCAGCCGTTTCCAGAAACCCGGTGAGGATACTGCACTGTGGACCAAAACACACACAGAAGATAGCAATGAGAAATTAACAGCTGATCAAAAATCATCAGGCACTAGGGAACAATTTGATGGCAAAAGTTGGAAAAGAACTCCAAGTGATGAAAAAGGGAAGTTGCAACAGGAGCACGCAAGCGATACCTCTGAGAAGAAACAGATTTTATCTGACAGTAAAACATCATCCTCTAGGTATTTTATGAACATCTTTACTTGGTTTTTATTTGCTGTATTTTTAATAGCTAAATATAACAGAAGCTCTCTCTCCTTTTTGACAGTATGAGCACTGATCATACCAGATCTCTTTAGTTTGGAGGAGGAGTCTTAGCCTCCAGCTAAGGGCAGCTAGAAGAAGTAAGTTAAGCAGAAGTAGTGAACATCCCCTACCTGACCTGTCTCCTCAGCACATTTGAGAATTGCTAATGATAGGTTATTTTCTGCTTCTAATGTTAGTTCACACTGCAGTAAAATTGGCCTCCTAGGCAAAAAAACCCCTGCAAAATATCTGAACAGTCACTGAATTTGTAAAATACAATCTTGAAATGTTAGAAAATGCTGACTAAAAACTGAAATAATTAATACAGCAGGGATAGGTTTGCCACTTGTGAGATGAGCTCTTATGCTAAAGTAGTAGCATATGAAAAATAGTAAAAAGTATTGATTAGAAAGTGCATTTTTGGTGGTGAACAGGAAGCATTAATAGGAGTGGAAAGGGAAACAAATTTAATAGGCAGCACGAATTTTATTTTCTGTGATTTGCTTTTGTGAGAGACAGTGGAGGGGTGGTTAGACAAGTACGTTGTAGAGAACTGACCTTTTGCTCCGCTCAAGGCCTCCTGTTCTCCAGTATTAGCAGCTTGCTGGCTCTTCCAGTGATTTGACTAGTGTGGTTATTACTATGAATCCTTTCTTTCAGATCTTTCCAAAAATTGGAGGCATGTGCAAAAGTATTTTAGAGTCAGATTTTATTTAATTGCTTGGGAAAGCTGAACAAGTAAATATTCTTGGTTGGAGTGTGTAAGAAGAATAATATAGTTTGGTTGAAAAAAGCATTTGGTAAAATATGATGAAATATAACTCCTTTCTTATATGCTTATGTCAGTTATTTGCAGACAAAGCTTCTTATAGCGGGGTTATGAAGTATTTATTTTATTTATAATTGTTCCTACATGTACTACTTATATACCTCGATGTGTATTTGCAAAGAAAAAGTGTACGTTAATGAGTACTGCATGACTAACCAGAATTGGGCATCTTAGTCTATACAGTTCTTTATATTTTGTATGTTGGGTATTTTTTCCAGCTTTTACTTGTATTTTGATAGAAGCCAATGAAATTTAAATTTTCATTGATAACAAAAGTATAAATTATTTGCATGATGTTCACTTAATCTATTTCTTTTTTTAAACCCTGAGCTTGAGTATAAGTCATGGCAGGACTAGGTACAAATTCTGGCATGACTAGTTTGTACACACTATGGAAAGTCCCATTCATAAGTGTTTGGTTTTACTGTTTATTTTATTGTTTGCCTAGGTGCTGTTTTGCTGGAAAATGAGAAGTATATTTTTATAGTTGTTTTAGTTACTCTGAAAAAATGATCTGGTAGTATTAAACCTGTGATGTATGAGGCATTATTAGACATTCAACTTTAGTGATCCTTTTTCTTCTCCTACGTATTGCCCCGGTAGTTGTTGCACTGAAGTGCCTGGGGTTTACCAGTTAAATGCACTTTGTAAACTTCTGGTTAGACTGGTCCATGGTATGTCTGAAGTGAAGCCTATGAGACTTCCTCACCTCTTGAGTCTTGGATTGTTCATGACTTTGTTCAGGTACAAGGACTGCACAATCCACAGTTGTTTTCCACCTGCCTTTGTGGAGTGGGAATGGGATGGGGATGGGGTGGAAGGTGTGGAGCTGGTTGTTGCTTTGTGTGTGTGGTGTGTTGACCCCAGCAAGCAGCTAAGCATGTCCCAGCTGCTTGCTCATTCTCACTCCTGCAGAGAGAAACCAGAAGAGCAAAAGGGAGAAAAACTCATTACTGGATAAAGGCAATTTAACGAGTGAAGGAAAGGGACAACAACATGTGATGCAAAGGTAGTCAGTCACTCACCACCTCCCACGAGCAGAGTGATGCCCAGCCAGTCTTTGAGCAGCAGCTATTTTGGAAAGACTGCTCTCCAGTATTTTTTTTTTGCTGGGCATGATGTTATGTAGCATATAGCCTTTTGGCCAGTTTGGCTGTCCTGGCTGTGACCCCTCCCAAAGCCTCTGCTCACTCCAGCGTGCTTGCTGGGGGTGCACAGTGAGAATCAGGAAAGCCTTGAGGCTGTGTAAGCACTGTTCAGCAACAGCCGAAACACTGATGTGTTATCAGCGCTGTCTCCAGAGAAATTCAAAGCACAGGACCATAGGGGCTGCTGGTCACAAATGAGTGCTTTAGGGTTGCTCAAAGAGTCACCATCTAAGGTATTAGCAAAAATGGTTTTAATATAAATCTATAAAAGTCCTAAAAATGAGACTTAACAAAGTTTGATGGTAAGGTTCACTCATTATTTACTACATGAATGAAACATATAAAGGAAAACTTGAGTTAAAATTGATTTAGAATGTTTTACACAGAGTCTGAAGACACAAAAGGGTAGGGGGGACCCTTCCATCGAGTCACATGGTTCTGAGCAGACCCTTGCTTTCTAAACTCCTGATGGAGCTTAGGTGTGGCTAGGTCCAATCTTTGTCTCAGACTTGATCAACACTTTACATCTCAAGGATTACATCTGTAATTAACTAGGATCACCTGAGGAGCCTGTGTCCAAGATACCAGCAATCTTAGTATGATGTTGTAAAAGTGTCAGTTCACCACAGGTGAAATTTTTACATGGCTTCTGATATAGCATCAGTCTGAACTTTATTTACAGTTTTAAGATGAATCACAAGGTTTTAGCAGTACGTAATTATTGACTAATTTAACATTTACAAAGTGAGTCAGTAGGATTTACTACAATCACAGCAGTGACAATTCTAGATCTGAGATTGTAACATTCATACTCTACCTGCTGTAAGGTATCTTAATTCACACGTGCATGCACATGGACAAAAAGAGATACATAGGGATAGATGTGTATAAATGTATAAAAATATATGTATGTGAATATATTAAAAAAGCCTGTTAAGAGTTCCTCCTGAGTTCAGTGAAATACTTTAAGTGTATTTCTGTGATGGTGCTCTTTTCTTTGCAAACTGGGGAATTGGTGAGTTCTGAGAGGTGTGCCACTCAATGCGATGCTGGCACAGCCCACTGTAGTCTAGGAGAGCTCAGAGGGCCTCACATAGCATCTCTGTTTGTGGGGTCACCACATGCTGGGCTTCAGTCATCTGTAAATTTCCATCCTGGCCACAGTCTGGCTCAGTCGCTGGAATTTTGAAGATTCCAGTGGGAATTGTACTGTTCCACTCGGGCTGTGGTTCAGGTGAGTAATGTTCAGAAGCTGCCAGGGGCTGACTGATTATTTCTCCGTTTGTTCCCTGTTGTGGCAGGCATCAGGAGTTCTAGGTGTGGGCAGTGTGCTCCCACCTTACCCAGGCAAGAGTTTCTGCTACAGTCAAGGGATATTTTGCTGCCCAACTCGTTGGCCCACAAAGGCCAAAGCATAATGGTAATTCCTGGGATTGCAGAATGGCCTGGGAAGGTGGGGGCTAGGCACAGTGTGGAGGAAAATGTACCACCACATTGCTGTGGAAGGAATCAATTCCATCCCATCCAGCCAGACCTAGCAGAATGTGTAATTATTGAGTAGAAGTTAGTGATACCATTGCCTCAGTATTGTTTTCTTCAAAGAAGCAGCTACTCTTTTTCAGTCTTTTTTTTTTTTTTTGGTGAAATAATTGTGATTCACTTTTTAATTGCAGGTACAAAAACTGTACCTTTTTTTTAACTGCCACATTTACTAAGTGCAATGCTAATTGCAACTGGACAAAGCTGGAAATTTTGGGAAATGAGATTGTGTGCGGAAGTGGTCTGTTTATTCAAGTTCAAAGAATTCAATTACTATGATAGAAAAGATAATTCTTTTCCTCAGAGAAGAAAACTAGACATAGAAACTGTTCAGCTGATATTTTCTTTTGCATGTGTTTTCTATTATAGTACTGTTAAACCCAATTGCACATCTTCTTTGATATTTTAATCATATTTCTTAGCCAATGCAATTACTAAGCTGACTTATTAGTAAAGTGGGGATTACCTAGGTCTGCAAAACCATATAGCCTCTGCTTAGTCACATAACTTATTTCCAGGTTCTTCTGAGATGACTCTTTGCTCCTGAGATTCTCTATGTTTAAAATAGTGAATAACCTGCTTTCCTGTTTCCTTCAGTCAGATGTCTCTCTTTTTTTTTTTTTTTTTTTTTTTTTTCTTGGTAGAATTTTGTAGAAGAGTCTGGCTTTTGGAACATTTCAGGTTTGGATATGTGCCATGGTTATCTGTTGAGAGTAATTTATAAGCTGCTGCTTTCTTTTTAAAGTTTCAAGACTTGTAATATGTGTACTCTTTCAGAAGTGGTGTCAGTCACAAAAAGTAAATCTTCTCTGAGGTGAAGGCTTGAATTAATAGGTGTTGCTGGTTCAGTTCCTCATCTCTCATGCTGAAAGTACAGCTTTTAAATTTTATCTTTTCTAAAGCACTGAGGAAGTCTCTTCAGCCTATAAATCAAAGTGTTTTGGACAGTTATGACACAGGTTAATTAAAAGTGCTGATTGGATGTCCAAGGGATCTCCCCAGAGGAAAAGTCCATCAGCTAGTGTTTGCTGGAAGTCACACTTAATAATGTGACTGCTTCGGAGTTTAATTTGAGACAAGATAAAAAGCAAATCAAAACAATGTCTTGAGTCTCAAAAAGTTCGGACAATGATTCAAGCCCTAGCACCACTTAAAAAAAGCATATATGAATTAATAAAAACCATTTGTTCCCTTTAAATGAAATAGTCTGCCTTGCTTTGAAAGACATAGCTTAAGGAAAAGTGAGAACTTAGTCTTTGAATGTTTTGTTTCTGGTGAAATTAAAGTAAATTCTGTTGAGTTTTGGGGGTTTGGATTGAGCATCTTGAAAACGAACAAAAGCAACTTCGGTAATTTTCTCAGGACTGGGAGATCTTGTCGTTAAAGATGACACCATCTTCAAAGATTTCCCATTCTTCAAATCCTACAGGGTTTAACCATACAAATTAGTGAGTGAATTCCCTCTAATAGCAGGAACCAATATCATAACTGTACTCTTATGTCTCTTTTCTTTTAGATATTTTACAGTTAGGTGGTTCTAGTCTTTCCTAGGGTTAGCAAACAAGAGCCAGACCTATTTGATGCCTCTTTGCAGTATTTCTTGGAGGCCTTATTTAATAAATATCATAACAACTCACATGCTCATTTTTTAATATTAAAATTAAGATACAATACTCTTTATTACCAACTGAGGCTTCTCTAGGGGGCTTCATATTTTTAAAAATGGTACCCGTTAATTTTCCATGGAAACCCTACTGTATCAGCCATAACACATTCAGATGCAAGGATTGTACTGTGAGCAGATAAAAATGGGAAAATAAGTAATTTTCAAGAGGTGGAAGTCCATTTGGCAAACAGAATAACTCAGAAATGGGTGATTTTGCAGCAGCTGAGAAGTAAAAGCATAACCAAAGCCAGAAAGAAGAATTGGAGTGGGTTGAAATAACTTTCTGTTTTCCTGCTAATACCTGCTACTGACCCTTGACTGTTTTTTCATGCTGGGAAAATGTTCATAGATAGTACTTTTCATTTGAATTGATCTCAAAAGTAAAAGGAAACAAACCTCATAAAAATTTTATCCAAGCTTTTTGGTTTCAGAGTCCTTGGCACTTCCAACTGCATATATTTTATAATATGTCATTTTCAATTATTTTGCCAATAGGAGCATATGTACCAGTATAGTAGGCTTATCATACTTAATTACACAGGTGAATACTGCACCGTTTTTCTGTGGCTTTAGTGCAGCTGGTGTTTTACAGATCATCAAAGGATGAGCCGCCTCGGGTCCTCAGTGAAGAGGAAATGAACAGACTGGGAGCGAGGATTGTGAAAGCAGAACTCATGGGAGACATGGTAATGTCTGTGAAAAACTGTCATGATTTACTGCAATTTTTCTTTAAAAGCTCCCAGCAATTTAATTGTTTGAGGTTTTTTTAAAAGAGTATTGATTCAAATAAAGATTTACAGAATTTGGTAGGATTTGAAGATACTGCTTTTACAGTAACTTCTGCTTTAAGTGCAGTGGTTCATAGACTAAAGTAGAGGATTTAGGTCCCTTTATAGGATAAGCAGCATATTCAAAACCAGTTTTTCTCTGCCCTTTTCATAGTTTTTATTGTCTTTTTATTTAAAAGGAAGCAGGTGTAAACCACAAAGCTCCCTATGTTACAAGGTAAACAGTGTCTGGAGCTTTA
The DNA here is from genome assembly GCA_013397975.1 of Machaerirhynchus nigripectus. NCBI lineage: Eukaryota > Metazoa > Chordata > Aves > Passeriformes > Dicruridae > Machaerirhynchus > Machaerirhynchus nigripectus. The sequence goes on from VZRQ01008234.1 coordinate 25,174, forward strand.
CTTATTTCATCAGCTTTGTCACAAGCAGATGCTTGTGGTCTATAGCTCTGCTGTATAGGCAAGCTTATTAATTATGATATGGAAATTGTAAAACTGAAAGGAGCAGCCTATGCCATTGCAGCCAGCTCTGCATTGAGAACAGCTGTGGAATGCTTTGTGGTCCTGCCCTGATGGTGGCTGGTCTGTGGAGCTGGGAGAAACAGCTGCACATTTATTGTGGCTTGTTTCAGCCAGCTACCTGAAGGAACAAGAATTTCACTCTTGTGGAACACTAAATTCTGGAAGTATATGTATTTTATTTATTACATTAAATATGCCTGTAATGAGTTAATTTCCTTCAGTAGTACTGTCTGGAAGTTTCGGTTGTAACAAGGTTAGAGTCTGTTAGTTTTTAAGCTCTGTTTTTCAAGTGCTTGGCTCTGAATAGCTGCTCTTAAGGAACTATTTTTGTATTTTTTAGAAGCAAATGCTATCACTGTGGGCCTTCGTATTTGTTTTTTAAGATTATTTTTACTGTACCTCTTTAGTTTGCCTCTTGCGACATAATATTTGCACTAAAATCTGGATCTTCAAGAAATAATAAATAGTATTTATTTATAGTAGTATATAAAACATGTTATGTCTCCAAGTGGTAAATTAATATTTCTCAAGGGCTATTGATTCTTTTATTTGTGAAAAGTTTGTTTTTGTCATTATTGCTGAACTAGGACATGGTGTTGATTGTTGTTAAAGCCCCTATTGGATAATTCAGATTTTGTTAGGAGAAAGTGTCCATTTTATAAATATTTTCTTTTCAAACCAATTTTATGTTATGAATTCTTTTCCCACAGACTTTAGACATAGATGTGTGTATGTAGCTTTACAAATTTGAACAGCAATACCTTACCTAGAAATCCTGTCCATTTGAAATGTTATCGGCTTCAAAGGTGAATTAAAACTAACTTCAAGCAGTGTATTTCCTACTAAGATATAGTGTTAATGATTTAAGTAGATGTGCCCATATGTTAATCTCTAGTTTTCCTAGTTAATACTAAAAAACATACACTAGTGAGGAAAAATATGTTATGAAAGTAATTATATGGTAGGTTTGTGAGGGACTGGTGTGGTGTAAGCTATCTATACACTAGTTGCTAAAGTGCTGGGGAGGGGAAGGTTTTCCAAAGACTGATGGAAAGCAGCAAAAATTTGTAAACTTTTTTTCTGATACTGCTCAGCTTCAGTAGCATTGCCTAAACAAAACTCTGGGCACAAATCTGGTCTTTTTCTTTTCAACCTGACAGGAACTGAATAAAAGTAATTTAACGGAAAATATACAGGTGTTCTGTGGGGAGAGTGTAATTCATTTAATATTCTACCCTTTTGTTTTGTTTTGACCCAAATCATGTAGCAGAAACCAGTATTACAATTTTACTATTATTTTTATATATCCAGTTTTCTATACATGCACTCTGAATCAGCCTAGTTAAAAAAAAAACTAAACCAAAACAACACCAGTTTAAATAATAAAATAGCTAATACAATATATGTAATATATAATAAACTTGTGGCATTTTAAATAATTTTCATGGTCTTTCTCTAATCAAATTGTAAATACAGCTTGTTTAAATAAGTTCATCCCCACACACCAGAACAGATGGTTATGTAACAGCATGTCCTGGTGGCTGGAGCTCAAGGTTGGCCATGTGGGCCAAATGGATTCCGAATCTGTTTTTTTTACTGATTTGCTGCCTGGTGTTGATCAAGTGACTTAATTTTGGGGTGGCAAGTATGGGCACTATGGTAGGAGTCCAATCAATGAAACTGGCAGAGGGGTCTGAGTATAAATAGTTCTCTTCCTTACAGGTTGAGAGGTTGGCAATTCTTAGCAATCCAAGATATTCTGAAATACTTGTATTTATTTAATAGGCAGATGGATAAGGGAGCAGGAGCGTCAAAACCAATTTGCACAAGACTGTAAACAGTTCTTATCTTCTACCTCTTGTATATTTTAATTCTCAAAATAAGATCTTAAGGGCGAGAGTTGGACATGGAGTGTAGAGAGATGTGAAACGCCATAGCAAAAATTTCTAAAAGATGCTTTCCTAGACCCATGGAGTGGATGTATGTGTGTTAAGGTGTGTATGTGTGTGTACCAAAGAAAAAAAAAAGATACGTGTTCAGGCTTCCTTATATAGCTTCCTATACGTAAAGCAGTATCTATGCTTAGTTATGCAAAGCATTTATTAGTATAACTTAATGATGATTAAGAATACTTTTTCTGGTCTTTTTATGGCAATATTTGCTCCTGTACTTCAGATGCCTCTATTCTGAACTTTTTTTTCATGTTATATCCTATAGAGAGTTGTGTGAATTGTACTGACATGTTTTCTTTAGTCTTTTGTGTCATTAGAGTTTAAAGTACTTAGCAAAACACAAAAAATGAAATTAATAGTTGATTTTGATATGAAAGTCTCTTAAAAGTTTAAGGTAGTTAAACTAATGGGGTACTATCACTTTCTTTGAAGGATTTAGCTTCAGAGCTTCAAGCAGAACTTGACAGTGCTCGCAAGTTGAGAGAGACTCAAGGACAGATTCCAGCAAAGGCTGGCAGAGAGGTAAGTGGAAAAATATTTTTCTTTTCTTTGCACTAACACAGTGGTATGATACAGGTAGCAGCTGAATTAGAGAACATCAGTTGTACTTAGGAAAATTAGAAAGTGTGACTTCAGGTGAGTAATTGTCCAAATTGAATTGTACTTTTTGTTGGTAAACAAAACTTTCTCCATTGTACTTTAGCAAATTCAACGGGATTTTTTTTACTCATAGTATTTTCTCAGCAAGGATATATATCTTCCATTAAAAATGAAACTCGTATGTACTGGCTGTTATGTAATTTTGCTGTCTCTGAAGAAGCTGGCACTTCAAATGTTATTCCGTTTGAAGGGTGGTATTTAGGAAATATAAGAAAGCTTCTTCCATACCAACACTGATATAAGGAAACAGGGTTAATAACTTATCTGTACTCATGATGGAGGGGAAAGTTTTAGGCAAAAACTAATATTCTTGTTCAATTTGACACCAATTTCACAGTGAAAATTCAGCTGCTAGTGAGTTGAGTTTGAAAAGCCAGTAATTTTTCTTTTTCCAAAAAGGCTTCATGTCAGACCTCCTACACTGACTAGTATTTCTCCAATCTTTAAAATATAAACTGAACTGGAAGATAACGTGTGGCCTCTTGCTGGCTACCTTGTGACAATAGTATTGAAGTCTCACACCTTGAATTCCCAAGAATTTAAAATTACAAAAGTTCTGTGTAGGTAGAGTCTGCTTCATTGCAGTGCAATTCTTTGGCATGTTTTTTGTATATGTAAAAAAAAAACCCTGAATAAATCAGATTGGAGTTATGTAATTACACAGGAAAAATCCATTCAGATTTTAAAACTGGGAAGTAAAGAGCGTGTTGTGGGTGGACACTTACTCCTTAGAAGCTGAGTTATGAATAACAATTTTGGTCAGCCTTGGTCTTAACCATATTCTGATTTTTATTTTAATTTTTAATGAAACAATTTTTAAAACATTTAATTAAAACATTTTTAAAGCATGTAGTCATTGCAAAAGTAACAAATGCAAGTATTTATGAATATGCCTTGCCTGTGCCTCTTTCTTGGCTTCTTCTAGCCTATATTGCGTGGTGTTTGAGTGTCAGCAGTCTGGCAGAGCTGACTAAGCCCTGCCTTTGTGATGCCGGGGTAGTCTTACTGGTTTTACAGCTTCTAGTTGGTTTTGGACTACTGGGACACAAGCAGGATGTGTTTGTCACTCCTGTGTATCAAGGGCCAGCTATGCCACATTGTGTGTCTCAACAGCCCAGATGTTCAGAAACCATCTCGTAACACAAGGAAAGCTGATTTGTGAAGGTGTGTTGGACTCTGTATGACTCAGCCTTTCTGTGGCACAGACCACCCAAGCGACAGCCTCAGCCACTTCAGCCAGGTGGATTGCAAGTGAGGTACCTGAAGCAGAAGAAGTTTCCAGAGAAATGGTTTTCTAAATGGATGTCCTATTGATCCCAAAGTTTGATAGCTTTGCCTCCATTGCCAGTAACAAACATGAAGTATTTTGTTTCAGGCAGGTCTGTCTCTGCTTCTGCAGAGCAGCATGGCCAGTGTCATGCTGGGAGGTCTTAAAATGTGTCTTTGCCTTATTTTAATTTCTTTTGGGAGAGCTGGGGAGATAAATCAGGAAGCAGTGAAGGCAATTTTGAATGCATCTCCCTGGGAAGTTTTTTTCTTAATTAATTGGACATGGATCAATTTCCCAATTCTGTTCCCTGTGTGACTGAGTGAAGACTTACGCTAGTATAACAGGGTCTATGAATGGCTGGGGTTTGTACAGAGGACGGGATCAATTCTTTTGATAGTGGTGCTGGTTGATTCTGCCTTAAAGTGGTCAAGAAACTACAGACTGAAGGGACTATAAAGTGCTAGCTCAAATCCTAGTTTAATTTTATATAATTTTATTTTGTTTGTAAGTGTGAGTAGGGGCAAATATAGCTTTTACAGTGTGAGTAGTTTTTTTGACTTGGACAAGAATCCTACCCCAAGCAGTCCCAAAAATGTGGTTTTGAAGTATAGTTTTCAAAAACTGATGTTTAAAAAGGAGTTTAAAAACCTTGTGTTTCTCAGCTGATATATTTCACCAAGTCTCAGCTTGGGTAGAACCCCTCTGTTGTTCACTGCAGGCTATCTTAAGTATGTAACCCTATAAATTTTAGTATGAATACAGTTTAATTATCTGTTAATGGAATTTGAGGTCTTAATGGGTATTGTACTTAAATACTTGAGTCGAATGTGTACAACTACAATGAATGCACATGCAAAGATCCTTTTTAAAGGATGAATTATAATGTAGATTGTGCTAGTTTTGTCTTTGAGCAGGAGGCAACCTTCAGTGTCTGTGGAAATCAAAAAGCTTTTGATTTCATTTGGGATAGAATGAAATGATGCGTATTTTCAGATGCTTATTGCCCAATTTGTCATGGGCATTTTGACAAAGCAAGGCTGGACTTTGAGTCCTAGTGAAACTGTGTAAAGAGAAGGCTGCTGTACCATAGGGTTTCTGACTTGGGTAGGTCATGAAAATGATTCCTACTGAATGTAAGGAGACAGCATAAAATTGTGGAGACTTCGGCATTTAGAAAACAACTTCCACGTGTTCATAGTTTACCTCTTAAATACAGTTTGTATTTCTGTTCTGAAAGTGCTACACAACTCTAGATTTTATTACATTGGTTTTGAGGGTGTCACCTCTGCCATTGACAGTAACAGTCACAACTGACATAATCTTTACTTTTATTCAGCATTTTTATTTAACAAACTATATCTGGAACATTAGCACTCCTTTGAGGCACATAATTTACAGTGGGTTTTGCTAGTACAAAAACTGACTGTAAAAATTGAAATGAGGAAGAGGCAGAATATAGAATATATCCTTTGGAAGGGACTTACCATCAACGTGTAGTCCAACAACATCGTGGTGGATGAATATAGTATAAGAGTATGCATCTTTTAAAACTCTTTTCAATCCCACATGAAGTATGGCTTAGAAGAAAAGCTTCTCAGCCCTAAGCCTGTTTCTGTATGCCATAGAACTTAGTTAGTATGCAGGAAACAAAGTAGTCTCTGCTGAGCAAATGCTAGAGACAGTTTTCAATAATGATGAATTGCATTTGAAAGACAAAATCAATACAACATTGAATGAGAGCTGGAAGGTGGTATTTTAAGCAAAATAACATGGTAGGATATACTGTCACCGAGTATTTAAAAGAAGAGAGTTCTTAAAAATAGAAACAGCTAAAGGCTTTTCTGTTATGCATTTGAGAATATGCAGGGAAAATATGAATTATTTCATCATAGAAAATCTTCATTTGAATAACTGAATTTTCTGCGGAAGTCCATCAGCCCTTGGTCTAGTATGAATGTTTTCTACTGAAGAGTATTCAGTGCTTCTGTGAAGCCTCTTGAGCATAGAAGACATCCTTAGAGTAAGACTTGAATTTTGGCAGGCATAGCATTTCACTTTACAGTAGATATGTGGCTGACATGATGCTGCTTTAAAGGAGAAAACATTTTTTAGGGTACTTGTTGCATCTGTAAGAGTAACAGACTCCAGTCCATGCTTGTGCATCTCAAGTGAAGAAGATTTATAATGCAAGGAAAAGTTAATTTAGTCAGTTTTATGGCATAAGTGGGGCTCATCTTTTAGTGGAAACCTTTATAATATTAAGAGCTCTGTGTACTTCAAATGCTTCTGCTATTTTTATTTAATTATTCTTCTTTAATATAAGTGATAAGGATGATTATGTTTCCAGCACCTCCTATCTGGACACAGATTTTAATGTATTGAAGGTCTGATGTTTAATTTGGATTCCTGAGATGCATTAGACTTCAGACTGAGGGAGAATACTGTGGAAATCAGCTCAGTATAAATAATATTTTTAAAATTCTTTTTGAAGAACTAACACTGTTTTTCAGGAAAGAAACTGAATAAAACAGCTTGGCTTAAATCTCAAATTCTAATTATCTGAAGGGGGCCTACAGGGAAGCCAGAGAGGGACTGTGTTAGGAACTGTAGTGGTAGGACAAGGAGTAATGGGTGCAAATTGAAAGAGGTGAAATTTAGGTTAGAAATTAGGAAGAAATTTTTTACTATGAGGGTGGTGAGATACTGGAAGAGGTTGCCCAGGGAGGTTATTGCCAGGGAGGTTATGCCCCAACCCTGGCAGTGTTCAAGGCCGGGTTGGACAGGGCCTTGAGCAACCTGGTCTAGTGGGAAGTGTCCCTGCCCAGGCAGGGGAGGTTGAGACTAGATTATCTTTAAGGTCCCTTCCAAACCCTTAACATTCTATAAAATTAACATTCTATAAAATTGATTCTATAAAATTACATCCATTGCATCCCGTTGTATATAGTTCTGCTTTAGGAGAGACAGGATGGGACATGCTGGATCTTTATCCAGAGAAACCATTTACAGCACAGTTACTATCCTGAGACAAGGAAACCATGTGACATTAGGAGTAAGTAGCTGAGAGGAATCAGATATGGAACAAATCTGAAATGATATTCTATTGGTTCCAGTAATGATAATGGGGAGAACAAGAATGTATGTTTATTTTTCATATGTTTTCAAGATTGATCTGTTCACAAATAGCTTAAAAATGACAGTGACTCCTTGGAGAAAGAGACAGTTATCTCAGAGTAAGATGGTACCTGTGTGTACATGTGTGTTTGTGTATATGTGTGTATACGTGTAAAGTTTAGATAGTAATTAGTACTTCAGAGTAGGAAGTGAAAGAAAGAAGGAAAATAATCAATGCTTCTGATGTGCGGTGTTTTTTTATTTAAAAAGAAACCAAACCAATCCTAAACAAACACAAAAAAGCAAAAGCCAAATCACCCTGAAAATTAATATTCAAAATTGCTGGTGTGCCAGGATGTTTAATTTTAGGTTTGGGAATTGAGACTATAAACACAGATATTTTTCTGCAATGAAAATATTTGGTTGTCAAAATTTACCTGTAATATGTTTTCATAACTTTCATTCTAACTTAACCAATGCAGAACCTAAATACAGCTGTAGTAATGCTTATAGACTTCCCATACATAAAGAATCCTTTAAAAATTATTTAAAATTGCTTTGCAGAAAAGTATAGCTGAGACACTTGTATAAAAACTAGAAAGCTGGGGATTAATTATCCTCACTAAGTGCACAAAAAAAATCTCAGATTTTATTTGAAACTTCAGATGGTGGGGAGATACAGCAACAGATGGCTCATGGCCTGTTTACTCTCAGATGTTTTCAGCTCATCATAATTTCTGATTCCTGCTATTCCATCACACTTGAATCTTGTCTGCAAGATAGCTGTGCCATCCTTTCTCCAGCAAAAGTTTATATTTTCCATACAGACTTGACTAGCTCTAAACAGAACACGAATTATGAAGGGGGTATACTTTTGCAGAACAGCTTTAGTATCATTAGTGCATACTTGTAAAAAATAATAGGTGTATGCAGTTATTGACTCGTGTATTTCTTGAACACTCTTGTTGATGTCAGTAAGAGAAGATTACACAATTATTTAAGACAAAAACATACTAAGACAAAGTGGTTTACCTTCCCAAATGTAATTTGTAGGAAATTGGCTTTTGCAATTAAAACATATTGGAGAAATTGTATCAGTAACTAAATGATGTAAAATATCTTACAATTTCAGTACATGTAAAAAGTATAAAAGGGCACAATGGCTAAAACTTCTTAGAGTTCAAACTGAGAATACAAAAACTTCGAAGCATGCTTTGACATGAGAGACAAAAGCCATATCCAAGTGTAGCACTTGTAACCTTTTTCTGGCTCTGATTGTCTCCTAACACCAGGTTAAATTTCTACATATTTTTACTGCTATATTTACCCTTTCACTGAGTTAAATCAGTTGATAAGATGAAGTAGAGATTTGTGGACTTAAGAACCAACGTGCTGCAGTACATCTCTTTTTTTATGTTCTGAGTATATACGTTTTGTGTTAAATGTTCTTGCTGTGAAAACCAGCCATTACATTTTTTACAAGTTTTATTACATCTCATACCTACAGTGGCTCATCGATGTGGCTAAGTGACTAATCATTTCAAAGTGTAGGTAAGAATTTAGAGTATCAAACGGAGTCTTTAGAGCTTTTTTTAAAGTTGTATTTTCCAGGCTATGTGGCTTTCTGATATCCAGTATTATTTTAAAGTTTGACTTAATTGCTTTAGTTTTCCCCATTACTAGGTGCATCCCTAGACGGACACATTACAGGCTGCTATAAGTTATACAGTACTAATTCCAGTTTTACTTCCACAGGCTGGCAGTATGACTCTTACTGAATTTGACTTTAGATTTGTGTGTGTCCATTCTACTCAAGAGATGATTTTCTGATCACCCTATCTTAAAGTTGCTCTAAGAAAATAAGTACTGACCGGAAATAGTGCGTGCAGGACTGATGGGAAGCATTCATTGTTAAGAGGTTTAATAATTCATTGTTAAGAGATTAATAGGGAGGCCAGGTTGCTTATTCTGAGTAATAAACAGTCTAGCCAAAATAACCTTTTTATAATACAAGAACAAAGAATTGCTGAATTTAAAGGGCAACTGACTTTGTATCAACAAGAATAAATAAAGTTTGTTACATATTGTGTTGTCAACTGGTGTCACTCAGTGACTGGTGGAAAGAAAGGTTAGAGACCTAATCCTTTTCCGTGGTTTGGAGTTTCTGGGGTTTTTCTAGTCTCAGGCTTTACACACAAACCAAACACTACCTGATAAAGATTCTCTTCTGTAGAATAGTTCACCTCTGTGTTGCAGCCTGCATTAGATTTTCTAATGCTTCTCTTAACTGTTAAAACACAAGGGCCTAATTATGGCAGACCAACTTTCTGATCTTGTAAAACCTTTTTAAAATCCCGTTACTATGTTAGCACCTTTTGAATGTGTAATAGTGACTCATTAATACATTTATGAAGTCTTTTTTTTGAAATACCAGATTTTTAACCTACTTTTTGGAAGTTTGCTTTTGCTTTCCTTCCTCATGCTGCTAATTCTCTTAGTCCTATCTTTTTTCTGCTATAAGAAACCCAAATGAAAGTTACAACATGTGTACAGTGGACTGCTGTTACAGACCTCTGACCGTTCTAATTTCATCTTCTTGTGAGATCCAAACTCAGTCTTGCTATAGAGAATGGTTAACCTATTGATTTTTATAAGCATTATGTTAAAGGTTACAGTGCCATTATTCACAACGAATGTCAGAGCCTGAAGGGGAGCTTAGATGCTCTGACACCTGTTACATGGGGACTCCAAGGTGGGAATACAACAACTCCTGAATGTGAGACATGGCGCCCTTAGGAATAGCCAGCACTGAAGGAGGCAGATGCTCTTTCTAGATGGGATTTACTCATCCTTCTGGTAACTGGTGATTATGTGTGAGTGCAACCTGAGAACCTAAGAGAAGGGTAACTGGAATGGGAGAAGGAGCAATGGAAGAGATTGGGAGACAGTGGATAGAAGAAATAGCTGAGTCTAGCACTCTGAGAAGTGCTAGATATCTTTTAGACACTTACAGGTACTATAACATAAGGACAGACTTTTCCAATAGAGGAATAAGACCGTATTCAAAGCATTTCCATTTGCCAAAGACTGTAGGTGAAAGGAAACAGGTGGCATGCTTAATGCAGGATCTGATTTGACAAAGCTAGCAAGGCTTGTTCCTTGCTGAAGACTGTTCCTGAGCTTTGTTATTCCTTCATTACACTCTGCTTGTACCACTTGAATGTAGCTCTCAGTAAACATTTGCAGACAGCTTTTAATTCATGCAGCATCCAGCTTTTTGTTGGCTCAGTAATTAAAAAAAAATTTGGTTTTTTTCTAGCTGTAGTTGTTCCCTACCCCACAATACACTGACTATTAAAATATATTTTATTCCCTTTAGCTATTAGCATTGAAAAACAGTTCTAATTGAGTAGATCTTATCTCAGATACTTGGCCTGATTACTCCATTTTTTCACCTGCTCCATTGTCTGTTCTTCAAATTAAGCTGTGCACCTGGTGTAGCAGAGGATTTCCCCTTCTTCCTGCGGAATTATAGAACAGGGATAATCTCTGGAGAGTTCAAAAATCTTTTCCAGAGCTGTATCTTATTTATTTGTGTATTTAATTTAAAGCTTTTATCTTTCAAAACCAGACTTATCTGCTTGTTTTGTTTCAGTTGGGTGTTAATTGCTGTATAGCGGTTTGTACATTTGGTGAGAACAACTGTGTACTTTGCATATTTAATTGGCCTGAAGTAAAAATCCATGTTCCTTAATTAATGGCAACAAACAATTTGTGTCTCATTCTGGAAATACATGCTTTTTTCCTTCATTTCAGACTGTAAATTATATTGTTTGTTTAGCAATCATCACAAGATTCAGGGATAGTGACTGAACCTCTTCTCCAGTTTCAACTTTAAAATGTAACCATAGGTATCATATTTAAAGTACTGTAATATATGTTTCTAAACCTATGTTGTACTTAATAGAAATTTTATCTGATCATAATTATTAATGAGTATTTATTACGTCACAATGACCACATTGTGTTACCATATACCGTGTCATATATTCATGGGAATGCAAGTGTAAAGAAAATATCAATAGATAAAAAGAGAACATTAAGTAATTCTTGCAGTCAGATCAATATCCACACTCCTTTGAAAAAGTCTATTACTTCTATGAGTTGTGGATTTTTCCTGCAAAGGCTCTTTCTCAGTATGGTGTAATTGTTCAAGTGTAGAGGAATTCTGGTTTTTATTATACTTGTGTGAACTTGCGTTAGATACATTGCCCCAGAATTCCCAGAATCAGCCTTTGGCATATTTTAAAGCCTTTTATTGTATTGGCCACTTCCCACTATTTTTGTACTGAGACCTATTTAAGGGATATGGTCTATGCTGAAGGATGTGGACATTATATACTTTTTGGAAGTATATAATTATAGTATATTTTGGAATTCTTTTTTGGAAGCTCTAGTAAAAATCATTACTTCATGGCAGCTTGCTTAAAAAACTCCTTTTACTGATATTTCAGTTTAAAGATGATTTCTAAAGTTTATTCCAGTTTTTTTTTCTTTTTTCTTTCAAAAAGTGTTGAATAAAATGCAGTTAATTAATTTATTATTCAGATGTCACCTTCTGATAATGCTGTAACCACTTGAGCATCTTTTCTACCAGAAAGCTTTTTGCTTCTGATGTGTTTAGAAATAGCTTTACTAATTATTGTTAGTAAGATCCTCCTAAAAATCAATTTTTTGCATTAATACAATTAACTTTCTGTTGTTGTGCTGTGTTTTTAAGCCAGTTCTATTTAGATAGGGTTTTGAGTTCTGAAGGATGTCTTTACATCTAATAACATCTTTAATCTTCTGAATTATCATGTTTGGCTTGGATTCATTTTGGTTCCTGGTATGCATTTGCTGTTAGTCTCTAACATGACTTCACATTAGTCTCCGTACTGTCCATAATTATTTTATCCTTTTATCTGCTTCCTTTAATTTCTCTTTGAAGAACCACTTCTATTTTTTTGTACTTTGTATTCTAAAGCTAAGAATTACTGTAATTTTTTGCCTTTTTTTCCCCTCTGGAATATTAAATCTAAGTACATTATGGTCAGTATTACATGCCTTGTGTCAGGACTCAGGTGTTGTGGAAATTAGGGGGAAAAAGCCTCAAACCCTCATAGAGCAGACAAAACCTTGCCAGCTGTAGGGTTCTGACTCAAAGAATTCAGTATTATATCTACTGCTCCCCTCTCCATTCCCTGTCCCTGTCCTAACTCATTCCATGGTTCAGATTCAGAATATACTCTTCTACTGCTTGTGTGTTAGTGTGTTAGCATGCAGAAATGGGAAGAAAAAAGTAAGTGCAAATGTTGTTGGATCTAACATTTTAGAGCCCTTCTTCAAAGGCAAAGAAAGGCTGACACCTAGAACACCTTGTGAATTCCATTAACTTTTGGGAAAATAGCAGCCTGCACATCAATGACATCCTTTTTGAAATGTCTCTATTAAGAATTTTAGTGAAGACAAATTTTAGGATGGATGTGTTTAAAAGGAACTATATGCTTGTAAGTTGATATAAGAATCTGGTATTTACTGTTCTTTGCAGTTTGAAGCACTGTTATTGTAATGACTATTGCTTTTAGTGATTTGTATTTTTAAAAAGCCATATGTACAATGAGGTTAAGGTTTAGAGACTGGGAATGGAAAACTTCATACATTTTCTTGTCTCAGTAACACAGAAGTGTGGGGAAGGAGTGACATGAAGTCAGCATCCTTTTGGAGACTCTATGGGGGCAGCAGGTAAAAGGAGCTGAATGATTGGAAAGATGCTCCTGATTGAGGATTTCAATAAACAGGACCCTTCAGAAGTGGTTACTTGGTAGATTATTCTCTGAAAACTGTAAAAGGTCTGCTGTGTGGATTTGACTAGTCCTCCTCGGAGAGCTTTGTATCTCTCCTTGGCCATGTGGGTATGGTGGGTTTAGAACAAGGTAGGTTTTTTCCTTTACAAAGGTCTGTTTCATTTCACACTAATTAGCAATGATCTGGATTTTTGAGTTTTCACTGCAATACCTCTGTTTATGTGTTCAGCCTCCAAACTTGTGAAGTTACCCAAGTTTTAAAGGAACTATGGCATTTAAGAAGTTTCCTGTTACACATTCTTATTGGTGTTAACTTCATCTTTGCTTTCCGTATCTGCTCTGAGTAAGGTTTTATGGCATAGTGATGACCTGAAAACATGGTCCCCCCAGTCTGGCTCTGTGTCTCAGCCAGGTATGACCTTTTTATGATGTGACACGTGCGGGGTGAATGCACACAGCCTTTTTCTCCTGTTGGAATGAATAACCTTTTCTTCCCTTCCAACAGGGAGAAAAGCCCTTATCTTGTGAAAAAGTAACAGGTGAGGCATGGATCTGGCTGATGCTGGGAATAAGTCGTGCTGTGTTCTCTGTAAATATCAGTATTGTTACTGGAGCTGAAGTGGTGCTGGACATCTTGGTTGGCTTTGCAAAATGAGATTTGCCTTTGGTGTTACAGAAGAGAGAGGTCTGTCTTACCTAGGCAGCTTTTTGGTCCATAACTTCTACCTTCATATGACTTTCCTTGGAAAAAAATGTAGTTGAGCTGTTGAAGTATACTTCAGTATCTGCAGATTTTCCAGACTTTATTTGGGTTTCTGGGACAAGCCTTCCTTAGGCAAGGATGGCAGGTGGAAAGCAGTTTGGTAGAAAATAGCTTGAAATTGAGATTAATGAAGTTGTTTATAAGATTTGACGAAGGCTGTCCCAATATCATCTGATCAAGTGGTGACCCCATTATGTGCTCTAATTTAATCAACTGATTTACCTAAACATCTCTGGAGTATAATCAGGAAGTTTTCAAGGTTTTCAGTTATTTTTTTCGAATTTTTCTTATTGTTTTAGGAAGTTAAATACTTAGTTTTTGGTGATGAATTTCGGCCCTTTTTCCCCCCTCTGTGTGTGTATATATATAATATATCTTAAGTTTGAGAACACCCCTGTGAAGTGGGAGCCCTATGAAGGCCTTCCATGAGGACAGGTTCTTAACTTTTTGGGGGACTGAGGTGAGGGTGGTCATTCTCCATGCACCCAATCCACAAAAGAGGTGGTAATGTGCTGTAGCTTTTCAGATGTTTTTCAGGAATACAGCATAATAATGATGGTGGTGTATATTAATTCAATATTATCTATTTAAGTCTTCCAGAAGCATTGTGTGTCTTCTGGAGATAAAGTTTTATGAGAAAAAACAAGAATGCAAACTTGGTTGTTTTGGAAAGAAAAGCTCTGCATTTAACTAATTGAATATATTTTTAATACTTACTTCTTTTTGAGTGTGAAAAATGCCTTGCTAAGGTGAAACTGTCTGCTTTGAATTGTGATGACCACACAAAATGTAAAGAATCTGTTACTTGATCTTTAAGATTTTAAACATTTATTTAATTTGGATTAGGTATTTCTTTTGGCTTGTCTGTACCATCTGTTTTAAAATATGTCTTAAAACCTGACACAGGCTTCAAGCCGTCAAGAAGATGAACAAGTGGTCCTTGTCAGAACAGATGGAAGTGGAAGGGCATGGCCTGTGACAGGACCAACGGAGCCACTGGAGCCAAAAGGAGGACGAAGAAAGCAGCAGATGGTAAGTTTTACAAATCTGAGTATTGAAGTACAATTCTTAAATAATTTTGTAGTTTTAATTTTATGATGCCATAAATAATGAGTATCTTATCAGAATGTCAATAGGTACTTAAAACGTTCCTTTCAGAAGATTATTGTAATTAAGTGTTAGAGTACGTATTTATTAAGCATTTATTAAGTTTATTTTCAGATTGCGTTTCCCAAGGGATCACTTTAGGGCTTATTTAAATGCACATTCAAGGAAAAGTTATCATAGTCTCTTAGCCAAGTAGTTTATATTACATAAAGTTATGTAAATAATGAAGATTAGCAGAGCTGAATATTTCCGAATTAAGGAAGATTTTATTGAGATACGCAGGGCTCAGGGCCTAATTTCACTTTTGTTCGAATAAAAAATATGGCTACTGATGATAATAATAACTATGACCTAATCTTTGTAACAAAATGCTCTGGGGGACAATGAGAGGCTTGGAAGCTGGAGCAGTGTTTTATTCTTAGGATAATTGCTTCCAACAGGAAATAGAGTATCACTTTGATCTTTTTGAGATAAGAGGAGGTATATGAGGTAATATGAGGATACTGCCTCCTATTTGTAGCAAGCCTGTTCTTGATTAATAGGACAGATCAGTTTGCAACACTGCTCTGGAGAAATGAAAGACACAAGAGGGTGAGGAATTTGTTTTCATCATCCTGTTGTTTCCATTTTGAAAAATGCTATTCTGCTTTATGTTAATAACCACTCCCCGTGCTCCTTCAGAATTTAGTTTAGTCCTGCCTTAAGGGGCACCTCTGTTCTCTTGTGCACTCTCTGTAAGATGGCAACATTTCCCAGCAGAGGTACCATATTCACAAAAGTTTTCCGTACTGTCTGGGACTTTACAAAAGCTTTAGAATTCTCAATAATGAAAATTACTTCTTAGAATATTTCATTTTTATGAGCTTATTAACTGTTTCAGTGAAGTACTGTATATCTTTCCTGAGTTGTAGCTCTGATACCTTAAGGATGTAAAGGCTATAGTAACTTCAGAAAGAGGCTATATTTTTATCTAGATGTACTGATGCAATTGAAGGAAGGGAAAGATTTTCTTCTCCTTAGATAAAATGGAGCTGTTAGCCCAGTTGTTTTGGATCTGATTAGCTTGATTCATGATTCATTAAACTTGTTGAAATTGTATGAGTTTGATTTTATAACTGATCTTTCTCATTAGGTTAATGTTTATTTTTAATGTGTTTGCTTCCAGCTCCCTACTCATGTAGATAAAGAGAGAGTAAGGTATTTTCAGGATGATGATAGTATGAACCTGAAGGATTTGGTCAAAAATGAGAAGATGAGAACAGCAGAGGATCAAAACTCATTGTTCATGCGTATGGCATCAAAGGTGAGGTGTTGTGCATATGACTTTTTAATTAAGCATGTAATTATTAGAAATATCAGGGAGGATGTGTGGCCTGAGTAAAGGGAAAGCCTGGAGGAAGATGAGAATCGTTTATGGTTTCGTGATTATGCAGGACTGTCAAAAATAGGGGTCACTGTAAATTGTAAATTGTAGAATTTCAAACTACAAAGCAGGATTTTTTTTAACATTGTAAAACATCTGAGCTGATTCTTAAGATTCACTTTAGAGAGTCACTGGAGAGATGTACATATTTTAGTGATGTGAGTCACCTGTCCTATTTTAAATGCCATCTGAAAGGCATTATGGGTATAAAAGGAATTCAGCTGTCTAGTTCAGACACAGGAGGTTATGCTATAGAACTCTCAAGTAAAAAAGAAGAGATCCCATCATAGGTACTGAGGCAATAAATTCAGATGAAAGACAGGGTTGATGAATGCAAATGTTGGTAATCGTGAAGCTGTGACTGTACATATACAAGAGGCTGTTGATGCTTGATTTGAGAGTCATTGTGAGTCTGCAAACATCATCTCAGTGCTGGTGTGATTAAAAGGAGAAGCAGAATTTTGGAGGTTATGAAAAGGGAGAATTTAGGAACATTTTAAAGCATGTAGTGAACTCATGGTGCACCCGTATCTTGAATGCTACCCAAGCTGGTGAAGCATACCCTGTAATCAGAGGCACAGAGTGGTGGCCATTTGAAAAGAAGCTAAGTAAACAAAACTTCTTTAGCTTGGGAGGATGGGTAGGGGAAAGCAGCTGCTAGACTAGAACAATTGCCATAAAAGTTAAATAGAATACTACTGGTTTTGTTTCCTCATATGGGAACTGGCCATAGAACAGAGTTTAACATGAAGGAGTGGTTTGGGATTTTTTTTCAGTGAGGAAGGAAATTGTAGAACTTGTGTTGTAGAGCATGAAATGCTGTGAATGCCTTAATTGTGAGTGGGAGCAAAAAAAGATATAGCAACTTAGTGAAATACAGTTTCATTGTTAAATCGGGAGACCTAGATAGGTTTTGGCTCAGGATTTCCACAGTAAATGCTGAGAGCTGCATATGTGTAGCAGAAGAGTCAGTTCTATGAGCTTTCCCCCATACGGTTTAGCCATTGCTGGAGATTGATTTTGCAACATAAAATTATCACACTGGGTGAGAAAGCAACTGGGTTTATTATGTTTCATTCTAAAGCAGTTTTTCCTTTTTTTTTCTTTTGTTTAGTTTTTGGTTTTGTTTTCTTGTTTTGTTTTTATTTGTTTTTTAAGGATAGACTTTATTAATAATGTTGCAAGAATGTATTGTATTTCCTAGCCTATGCAAATACTTTATTTTAGTTTTGGAAGGCTCTGAATTCTTACTGACTTCAGTGAGCTTTGGATCAGATGCTACATAATGTGTTTCTTTTTTGTTAATAGGCAAAGATGTACTACATCACATTATTTTATTAGAACGAGCTTCTTGAATCAATATTTAGCTCTTGACTAACCTTTTAAGATGGAGCCATACTATTTATTTACTGGCTAACTCTATTGGAGCATGTGCTCAAAGTAGATATTTTGTCAAAGACATTACTGTTGCAATGTCCAGATTTTAATTCATGGTACTGTAGTCCTTCAGTGCCATGCAATGTCACATTTAGGTTTTGAAGGTACTTTTGTTTGGCTTTCGTAGAAAGAAGTATCTCAGATGCCAATTCTTCTTCTCCGTTAAGATCTAAAATGCTTTTGGTAGTTTCTGTATAGGTGATTCCCAGATCCTGTCACTACAAAATGTGGTGGTCTTCCCCAGATGGTGATTGTTTCTTGATCTTAAATTAAGGAACTGGTTCCTAGGCCTCCCTGAGGTTTCCATTTCTTTCCATGTCTGTAGAATGTATTCTTATTTACAGCACAAGATCAGTGTTACCACTGAAGTGTTGGCAGCAGTCTGAAAAATTTAGGCATGATCTCAGGTATTCTAGATGATTATTTATGTACTTTATAAACCTATATTACATGGAGTATCTGCATTATGATCTCAGGCTCAGAAAGAGTCTTCAAAATTCTTTCACCTCTCCTCAGTGGATTCAGCAAGGTGTTTTATTCCAGCAGGAAATCTAGCAAACAAACCTCTTTTGCCAGTTTTAGTTTGATAACATAGTACCCAAATCTGACACATACAAATTACTTTCTCTTTCTGCCTTCATTTGAGAAATGGAAAAATTATCCCCAAAAATTAATCTGTCATCTTGCAGAAGAGTGGTGGGAGGAAACTGCTGCAAGTCTATAAATTATATCCTACCTAGGATGGGAGAAGGGAGATCCTGTCCCTTAAATTCTGTTCAATAATTTCATTTATCTAATCACTGTGAATTGCCTAGGGCACTGTTGTTTCCTTCATGGATTTTCGCAGTGCTTTTATCACTTTCCCAGACCATGCCCAAAAGAAACTTCCAGCTGCATGGCTGTTAAGGATGGAGGAAATAGGCGCTGCTCTCACAAATAGGAACAGAATGAGAACAACAGACCAGCATGTTTTCTGGCTTTTACACAGCTGAATGCTCTGCTCTAGATCACTGTTACTTTCCTGATATTTAGTGGTTTAGTGATATTTCAAACGAAATACAGCCTAGTTGTTATTGAAGATAGTAACATAATTGCAGTTTTGTAGAGAGAGATGGGGATGTTGAAGTAGGAGGGTATAATTCATGACAGGATTTATTTTCTTAAATGGGACTTGGAAGAAATATCAGTACGTAGACCCAAAATCTCTCTTCATGAAACCTCTGTCTAATCCCATTGGCAAGTGAAAGTCTTTATGTTATCTCATGCCAGACCCCCACTCAGATTGACAGACTATACATCTGTAGTATTCAAGTTGTACTCGTCCTTGTTAAAACTTTTTCCCACCTGTCCTTTTCTCAAGAGCTCAATGGAATGAGATGGAGGGAATTTGCCATCTTCTTGCTATTTGTTTACCTTTTGAGTGTTTGTTTTAAATTTAGATTCTGACTTTTTATTGCCCTCTTGTCCATTCTTATTTTTCTAGTCATGGTTCTAAGACAACCCTGCTGTACTTGGGGCTTTTACCTCCTGTTGCCCTTTGGCCTCTGCTTGGAGGTGGCTGGTGTGGATGTCACTTATCTCAGCAGTTTGGAGTGCTGCCTTTCCCACAGCCATCCCATGCATGCTATGCATATCGTGAAAAATTCCCAAATCTTTAATTTACAGTGGTGAAAAAAGCTTTTTTGAAACCCAACACTAATCTTTTTGATATATGGAAAAAAAAACAGGCCTAGAGTTTGATTCGTTCATGTTTCACTGTTATGTCTCAAGGAAAAAACCACCCATTTAAATCACTATTCCTACGTTTTACTTTACTCACCTTTGAAAGGGGTTTTGGTTCTCACTGTTGTAGAAGCATGACTTCAGGATACAAAAAAGTCAACAAAACATTTGAAAACGGCTTTTTTTCCTGACAGTTTTAGAGTACAAAATATGTGTGAAGTCTTAGGTTTTCACTACTGATAGTTTTAAGTACCCTGTCTGTAGTTTATTCAGCCCTTGACTGTTGTAAGTGGTTCAATTTTCCCAAATTCATGCTGTTAAGACTTATGTAATCCTTTCACTTATGTCAATAGACGCTTGTGGGTGTTTAGAGACTGATTCCTAGAACATTACCTCAAGAGAAATTACCTTGTATTTGTATGTATTAATTCTACTAAGGCTTTTTTTTTTCCTTTCTATGTTTTACTTAAAGAAAGAACAAGTAATTTCTATTGTTCATCAGGAAATTTTAATTTTGGCCATAAAATAATTTTATTTTAAAATATGTGCAGTAATTCGTAATGGGAAATTCAGCAGTGAAAAATAAAATGGTCTATTAGTAATGCTGACCTTCCTTTATGGATTTAGCCAAGAGGTATGCTGGTATTACAGGTTTGCAAAAAGGAAATTTGCATGTTGCCATTCATTGCTTCTGTAAAAGTCTGTAAAATGGAAAATTACTTTCAGCCTTATCATTTTTACTTGCTGTCCAAATCGACCTGTTCACATTTTTGCATTTCCACCATCATAAACCAAAATAATAGTCTAGAAAAAACCTTACAAGCTAAAGTGAAAAATGCAAAATGTTGTTGCTGCTGCTACTATTATGTGATGAACCTTCTTCTTCTCTTTCTTCACATGGTGAAGCAATTTTAGCACAATATTTGATAGACATATTAAAGCCAGAGAAGCTCTAGTGCCCTGTTGCTTTTTACATTTACTTAAAGATCATGTGCATGGTTTGCTGTAAAAAACTAATGTGAAAACCCAAGAGAAATAATTTCCAACACCTAGTTCTGCTACATTTCAGTTCATTGCACTAAACATCCTTCTGTGTATATTGCATGGACACAAAGTTACTGCTGTTCCTGCATGTGAAAACAAATCAACAGCAGTGACAGCTGGATGAGGGAAGAAAACCTGGGAACAGTAAGAACCGTGTAGATGCAGCCCATACTAAATGACTTCATAAGCATTTAGCATTCTTCCAGAATTATGTTAAAATTACAAGGTATGCTGGAAATGAAGACTTGTGCAGGACCGTCTTTCCTAGACATTAAAATTATGGTCAGGTATAACTGTAAAGTGAAGTGGTAATCACACTTTTAATAGCAGAATTCTGTGGCTAAAGGTATTTTGTTTGGTTTACATTTCATGTCAGTGACTTGCAGATAAAGTTTTATCTGTCCTAATAACTAATTATAGCAAAATCTACAGTTTTCGTTTCAAATACCAGAAACAAAAAGGAGGCTGGTCCCTAGCCATTGAGCAGTCCTCTGTCATCTGTTTTTGGCTTGACTTCTGCTGCTCAAAGGTAATCCTGAACTACCTCGCTCACCGACACGATGGGTAATCTTTTCCTGTCAATGACACAGGCTTTGAAAGCACCCTGTGCACTGATATCTTAAAATCCTTTGTTACTGTGTGTTTAACATATTCTTTAATTCAATGCGATGATAGGTTTTAAAAATGCCTATTTGCTAAATTATATGATGAATTAAACCTACAAATTCAAATGTCTGCGTTCATAGGGAGACTGGAATTCCAGTAAGGAATAATTTTTACATGATAAAATTCTGCCTTTGTTTGGCTTAAGCAAATACTATTTGAGATCAGAAAGACTTTTAGGAGGTGATTTTATTGTTCACAATAGGTGCTAAATAATTTTAAATGTGATGCGATGTATTCCTGTGTCACTCAGGTTTGTATTCTAAAATAATAGATTATTCTTCTTTGCAGCTTCCTAAAATATATTATGATACAACATTCCACAAATATTAACTCTGTCATTTAAAGTTGAAGACGTCAGTGTTGCCATGACAATTTAAACCCAAACTGATACATTTTATACAATCTATAGACCTTTTTTTCCACAAATTTTTCAGCAGATGCACTTTTATTAGCTTATATGGAAGTAACTCAAGCTATGATTGCGTTAGCAAGGAAACAGGAAAAGCAGAAGTTCAATAGTTGCATACAAAATGGAACAAGAAAATAAGCAGAAAAGAAACAGTACAAAAAAGCGGAAAATAACCCACACTGGAACCATGCAGGTGTCTTTTGTTCCTCTGCTAATTGTGTTTAATAGAATTTCCCATTTCATCCTCAAATTTCAAAGGAAATTTGAAGAGGGGAAAAAAGTGTACTTGAGGTATTATACAAGTATAATCTCTGATCATTAGGAGTTCTGTCTCTTAAGGTTTCCTTTCAGTATCACAGTGATACTAAATTCTTCAGTAGGGCTTTTTATTCCAAAGGGCCACCCAAAAAGCAAGTAATAGCAGCAGAGGGAGCAGTAAGAGACACAACGTGCAGCACGCTTGAGATGGAGTGCGTAGGAAGCCAGAAGCGTATAAGACTCCAGGGGTTTTACTGTGGAATAAGAAAACCAGAATTGGTTTAAAATTAAGCTGTGATATATGGTTCCAGTGGTCTGAACATAGGTTGGCAGAAAAATGAGGCTGACCCTGGAGTGTACCTTGCAGAGATGTGCAAGAGTTACTTTAGGAAGTAGCCCCATGCCAAGGTGCCTGATGGCTTCACGAACATAACAAATTTAAAAGGGCACCAATGATTTTGTAAACAGAATGTTATATAATGAAATTATTCATGTAATACATTCATATTATTCATGGTAATTATCATGATAAGAATTTAATCAGAAAATACAACACTGTAATTTTTCCCCCTCTCAAATCATTCTAATTTATGCATAGTCAGATGCTGATTTCTTTCAAACTCCTGTGCTGAATGGTTAGAGATCTCACCCGTTTTCTTGGGTTTTAGCCACGTTTGCACTGTATTTGAGCTGTCCAAATGAGAGCCCAGAGAGCTCCTGAGAGAAGTTTGGATGCCTTCCCTGACTGCTGTTTAAATGTTTGTGTATTACAGGCCCCTCTTGGCTAGGGCAAGCACAAGTGTGATTCTTCTCTGTTGGTTGAACCAAAACTGCATCCTGGTTGTGGAAAATCAGATGGATGTAGAAATGACATAGTTGCAGAGTTATGCTGTGAGATGTGGGAGGCTGTGTCATTTTGCCTGGTGCTGAGAGTCCTAAAGCTGCCTTTGTGTCCTCTGGTCAGTCAGTGCTTGTCAAAAGAGAAGGGAAAGCTGGAAAAAAAGAGGGCGTATATGAAGGAAGAATATGGCAGACAAGCCCAGAATAAAGAAAAGTGAAGTAGGAAGAGGAAGACTGGGGACTGTAGAGGTGATCTGTCTTATGAGCATGTCAGTTTAGTACAGCTCTGGGCTTTGGTCAGTATCTGGTAGAAACAAGGACTTCAGGTGCATTGCCTTTATAGGTACTTAAATTTCCTTTATTAGCTTTAGGTAATTCAGTGATGTATTGTAGGACATCCCAACTTTAAGCTGATAGATCAAAATTACTTCCTGTTTTTTTCTGATCTCTGTGCAGCACCTGAGTGTCGGGTCCGGGGGCGTTCTGGGTGGGGTGCTATGACCTTGCGAAACTGACTCTAGCAGAAGGTGGCTCGGGAGCCACTGGGCACACACACACACACACACACAGACACACACACACACACACACAGACACACACACAGAGACACACACACACACACACGCAAGCACGGGATAGCTTCTTCGACAGATCGATGGCAAAGAGGCAGGAAGGGTCCTTGTGTGGAATTTCATGGCAGAGGTTTATTTCAGCTCCGCGCATGAGGTTAAATGCAGGGGTGGGGAAAAGCATCGGAGACTGGTCTGAGGGCCTGGGGCAGTACGTAGGTGGGACCTTGGCATATAAGGGAAAAAGGGGCAGGGAAAGCAACAGGCCAGTCAGGGAAGCAGAACTGGGGTACATTGGCATGGTAGAACAAAGCATCCTGGGAGGGCTCACCCTAACCTGGGGAGATCTCTCGGGGTCTGTCCCTTTAGGGGACTCTCTGATTCCCTGATTGGGATATTCACTGGCTCCCCCTGAGCAGCAAGGGTGATACTAAACAATATCAATCATGGCAAGGGACCTAAATACAGACCTTATAAAATGCATTTGCTTTCATGTTTAGCAGCTGTGATGCTGCATCTATGATGCAGAACAGCAGCTTTCCAGCAACTTTAATACATCAGCATAGTTCCTTCTTTGGATGTGTATCAGCTCTGTCTTAAGTATGGAAGAATATATATATGAAAGAAATCGGTTTTTAAATGATTACTTGCTTTCCTTCTGGCATTTTAGAGAATGATTTCTTCTTGTTCTTTCAATTCCCCTTTAACTTTTTGAGAGATTTAGTTACAGCCAAATAATGCAATTGGCAGAACTCACCGGGCACCTTATTGTACAAATAAAAGTGTAAATGTTTTAAAAGAGGGATGGAGCACTTCCCCTATGAAGACAGGCTGGCAGAGTTGTGGTTGTTGAGCTTGGAGAAGGCTCCAGGCAGACCTTATAGCACCTTCCAGTACCTAAAAGGGGATTAGAAAAGAGAGGGTGAGCAACTTTTCACAGGCAGATACAACAAGGAGTAATGGCCCCAAACCGAAAGAGGGTAGATTTAGTTTAGTTATTTGGAAGAAATTCCTTACTTTGAGGAAATCAGACACTGGAACAGGTTGCCCAGAGAAGTTGTGGATGCCCCATCTCTGGAGTGTCCAAGACCAGGCTGGATGGGGCCCTGAGCAACTTGGCTTAGTGGAAGGTGAAGTCTTTAAAGTCTCTTTCAACCTAAACCATTCTATCGTTCTACGATCTGTTGGTCATGACTGTACCAGAAGAAACAAAATCCGGATTTTAGATAGCACCCACTTTATAAAAGTTTGCTACTTTGTATGAAAGAATTTTGCTTTGGGTCTCAGATATCATGTTGTATACAGCAATTTATTCATGTTGAAGAGAGTAATCTTCCAGGCTGTTTAATAAGATGAATATTTATTCTATCACAAGGGACTCTGTGGAGTATTTTGAAAAGTCCTATTATTTAAAAGAGGTTGCGCGTAACAAACCAGGAATTTCCATGACTACTTCTAAGAGCAAGCAGAACAAAGTAGTAATGGTATTCTGTGCTACGTGTGATATTCCTGATAGCCAAAGTGTTGTGATTTCTGCTCTTCCTTTCCTTTCTACTCTGCCAGTTGTCATGTTTCCTGTGTATTTCCATTCTCATGGCAGAATTTTTATTTAAAAAAAAAACCCCAAACTTTATATTTAGTGATAACAAAATGCTGCTATTCTGTAAGCAGTGCTTCTGCTGCAGGTCTAACTTTACCTTTTTAATGCTTGTATGACAGAAGAACAGAGATTTGATTTTAGACACCCAAACTGCTAAATACTTTCTCTAAATCTCAGGAATCTCATTTTTCTGTTAAATATAGAATTACAGCATTACAGTAATACAGAAGAAGAATGGAGTTGAACTCTTTAACTGTTGATTTTAGTCTGCAGTGCCTTCCAGTAGGAAATGCACATAAGCAGTTAAGTGTATTATAGCTGAGTAAAGTAATATTAAGGAGGCTCCTTCTCAGTTGTTTGGTAAGGAAAGTACTGAGCATATTTAAAATAAGGTATTGATCTGTGTTAGAGAACTGCAGTATTTGGGAAAAGTGAGAGCTGTTATGTTTTGTGGGGAAAGTTACTTATGTACCCTACCAAAAAAAACCCATCTTCCTTTTTTTTTTTTTTTTTTTTTTTTTTTTTTTTTTTTTTTTTTTTTTTTTTTCCTTTTTTTTTTACTATCAGATTATCTACACAAACTATGGCTGAGATATTTGGAAGAATTTCTTTCATTTGGAGACTGTGCTTCAGTTATAATAGCATGCCTTCCAAATGCCTTCAGTTAGCATGAGTCCTTTGCTAGGGCTACCCTAGTCAGTATCCTAAAATATGTTAGGATTTGTTTTGGAGTGCAACAGGTGCAATCACCAAGACTTAAAATTGAAGGCAAAGACTGTTTTCTTCCCAAAATGACTTTGTCCTATTCACTTGGTAAGAATAACTGTTGGCATATTTTCACAGATTTTGAATATGAAATGCAGAGTCATGGTCTAGGTATTTCACAAAAATGATTTAATGGCAGTTGTAATAGGAGAGGAGGAGGAGAAGGGAGAGGATAAAATATATGATATAAGTGATATATAAAATAGTGCATCTATTTAAAGATAGCTGAAGTTATATCAAGATAATATTGAAATACCTAGCCCGTAATTAGAAATGGAATATAGTAATATATTCTTCTCACTGCTGTCACATATCTGTATTTTAATATCTGTGCTCCGATTGTGTATGACTGCTCTCAGGAGAGGCAGCTGATGATTCCATCTGCAGCAGATGGCATATGAAAGGAAGAAATGTTACTCCTTATGTACTTTATGCTTTTCTCAATGAAGGATACTACAAAGAGCTAAGTATTTTTTCCTGCTACTTTATAAATATGTGCAATTTTTCTGTCTGTCTTTTCAGCTCATGGAAAAAACTGACAGAGAGTACTACACTCTGGATGACATGTTTGTTTCCAAAGCAGCCAAGAGAGCGCGCAGTGGGGAAGAGGAAGAAGTACAAAGAAGAAAAGCAATCCGTGAGCACCAGCAACTCGCTGCATGCATGGAAAAGTGCCCCTACTGCTTTGATAGCAGTGAACTTTCTAAACATCTTATTATTGCAATTGGCACCAAGGTAAGAAAACAGCAATTTAACACAAATGTAGAAATAAAAAAGAAGTGATGTTAGAGTGCTTAAAATCAGGAACGAAATTGCTTCTATGGAAGGATTTATTGTTCTGCATCTTACTTTCCTTGCCCTTTCAGCTGATTCCACAAATTCATCAAGGGTGAGGAGGAAAAAGATATAAATCTGTCATGAATTTTAAAGCTAATCTTTGATGTCAGGACTTCACGTTTGTAGAAGACAGGAGCAGTAATGAAAGATCTCAGTGCAGAGATTAGACTGTGGGTGGATTTGTGGAATACTAAATCACACTTCACTGGAGGAAATTTGAACTGGTATAGAACTGTATCTTGATATCAAAGAAAATTAGGTGGAGAATTCCATTTTTAAGCTTAAAATCCTTTGAAATAGACAAAAGTTTGGTTTGGAAACCTTTCTGCTTCTGTTAATGCTTTTAAAAGTTGCCTAAATATTTGGATTTATAACATCTGAAATGCTTCAATATAGCCTTTTTTGTCATTTTTTTCTCTACAGTTTTCATTTATTATTGATCTTTTCATTTGATCCGAAACTACTGGTGAAGGAATTAGGTGCATAGATGTGTATTAATGTACATTGCATTCCTTCTTTTTAGAGATTATAGATATATAAATTAATACAGATGCATATCTGTGTATATATATGTGTACATAATCTGTGTTTATATTTTTAATAGATAGATAAATATAGAGTGTCCTGGTTTTGGCTGGGTTAGTTAGTTTTCTTCCCAATAGCTGGTACAGTGCTGTGTTTTGGATTTAGGAGGAGTGTAATGTTAATAAGACACTGATGTTTTCAGTCATTGCTCAGTAGTGCTCAGGGACTCTTCTGCTTCTCGTACTGCTCTGCCAGTGAGAAGGAGGGAGGGGCACAGTGAGAAGCTGAGAGGGGGCATGGCCAGGAGAGCTGACCCTAACTGACCGAAGGGGTATTCCAGACCATGTGACACCATGCTCAGTGGATAAACTCAGGGAAAAGTTGGCCAGGGGCCAGTGCTTGGGAAGTGGCTGGGCAACAGTTGATGGGTGGTGAGCAATTGCAACATACAACTTGTTTTGTATGTTGTCGTTGTCATCATCATCATCATTTAATTTCCTGTCCTTTTAAACTGTCTCAACCCACAAATTTTACTCTTTTTTTGGATTCTCTTCCCATATCCCACTGGGGACAGGGAGTGTGTGAACAGCTGTGTGATGTCCAGCTGCCTGCCAGGTTAAACCATGACACGGAGTATGCAATGTACATAT
>VZRQ01008234.1:52765-72430 GCA_013397975.1 Machaerirhynchus nigripectus
ATATTTTATTAAAAATGCATACAGCTACATATCTATATTAAAAAATACTGGAATGGACTAAACAGTGTGATTTCTTAACAGCTGTGGTACCAGTTGGTTTATAAAGCTGATATTACTGCCGTGATGGTGGAACTGCTCTCTGGATACTATTGGTTTGTTTGAGCTACTCGTGAATAATGGGCCCTGTTAAAAAGCACTGAAATTGCTAATACCTTGCTGTAATTAGTAGCTAATCCCTTCTGTTGGTTTGAATTTAGCAAATGATGAATTTCTCAGCCTCAGCAAGGGGAAGGTTTTTAATGCTGGAAAACTGGTCACTTGAGTTTTTGTTTGCTTTTCCTAGGTATACTTGTCTCTACCAAGCAGCCAGTCCCTTACAGAAGGTCATTGCCTGATAGCCCCTCTACAGCACCATACTGCAGCCACTCTTTTGGATGAAGACATTTGGGAAGAAATTCAGGTCTGCTGAGAAACTCTTTCCTATTCTATGAGTTTTGTAAAATAATTTTGTTTTGGATAACAATATCCTTGTCGTAAGTATGTATTTTCATAATTTCCAGTCTGGCACCTCTATTCTCATTCCACTAAGGGGCAGAATGTTCTTGCATTGTGGCTGAAAATTAGTGGTCAGATATTAACAGGAGAGAGAGGCAGGGTAAATACTGAAGAAAATTTTCAATTTATTAAGCACTAGAAAAAGTTTCCTGGAATGCTGCAGAACATGCATCCTTGGAGGTCTTTGAAACCATGTTAGAGGAATGTCTATTGGAAATGAAGTAGGTACAGCTGATCCCTTACAGAAAATAGAATAACTGGCTTCATAGGACTTTCTTGGGAGTGCCAAGGAAAAGAAAAGAATTGTCAGAGCAGGCAGATCACTTAAAATGAAATACAGATTTGTTTTTACATATCTTCAGTTTTTTAATCTGTGTTTTGGGTGGATATCAATTAAAAGAGAACTATCTTACTCCTAAAATCAATGAGAGCCATGTTCAAATCCAATTTTTTACCTTTTCTGATAAGAATTATTAAAATAAAGTGCCAAGCATGATGGATTGTGCTTTCCAACTCTACTATGAAGACATTTAGAAGATTTTGAGTTCTGTTTTCTTTGGAGTCGGAAAATCAAGGGAGGAATATAACAAACTTCTGCCTGAGAGATCGACTGTGTTTGTTAATCCCCACCCCCTGCCTTCAGGATTATTACAAGGGGAAAACAATTTGCAACCTCTTATATTGAAATAGTGGAGACTATATCAGACTGGAGAAGGGTTTCATTGTTGTAGTTGCTGAGATTTCAAACCAGCATAATTTATAAGTTTGAAATAATTTAAACAATGTTGGTTTTCCCTCAAGTCTAGGGATGGATTCTCTGACTTTTCAAATTTGCTCACCACATTGATTCTCATAGTTAAAGTTGTTTGTATACAGTGTTTCCTGGTAAATTATCCTCCCCTCCAACCAGGAAGGAAAAGGAGTTCTTTTGTATATGACGGAAACGCCTAAGAAAGTTGGATAAGAAGCAAAGAAGTGCAACAAGTAGGATGAGGAGAAACAAAAGACGATGCGGAAAAGTGATAAATATGTTTATCCTAGATCTTCGGTTTTCCTAATCTCTTAATTAAACAATTTCAATTTTTCTAAATTGTATGAGAAGGAAAATAGGATAAGGAAAAGATAAGTAAATGCAGTCCCTGTATTCAACACTAGTCTTTTGCATTCTAGAAAAGGCAACTAGTTGCTAAAACCATTATCCTTTGATCCTATGAATATATTCATAGACAGCTTAGATATTTCATTGCAGCAAAGTACTTTGGAAAGTGATGGATACATTAATTTTTTTTCCCTCGACTTCTATGTATTACAGTAGAAGGAATCTGAAAAGCTTTAGCAAGAGTGTAAGTAGACAGTCAGTGATTAAACTAACTTTCTGATGCCAGAGACAAATTTTTTTTTACTGTTGAAGGGAAATAAATTGTCACACTTTAAGTATTCACAAAATGTTGTATCAAGTACATGTTTTAGCTAACTATTTTTTCTGGGGTTTTTTTTTTTAGGCTATATTGGAGTAAAGCAAAAAGTATTCCTTTATACTGTACGCCTCCAAGCACTTGAATTTAACATACTGTGTAGTTAAATTATGTAGACTGATGTAGACATGAAGACTGATGTGCTCATTTGCCAAAGTAAATAGCATGGAATATTTTTAATATGAAAGGATATGAATCTTTACGCATTCTGTGTTGACTGAACTGTTGCATGTATTAATGTTGTGTGCATCCAAGCATAAGCCAAGCCTTCTTATTTGTCCTTATGGATGGTTTTCTCCTTTCCAGTCCTAATTATTCTTGATGCTTCGGCTTGCTCGGAATTTGGAGGAAAAGTGGAATGTATTTTAAACGAAGAAAATTCAGCTGGGGAAATGTTAGCTAACATCTGCTGGTATTTTAGGCTTTTTGGTGGATTTGTATTTCAGTTGATACTACAGGGTAGCGGCTGTAAGTAATAGTCTTTTTCAGCCTTTGGTATCTCACCACATTGCTTGCTTCAGTGTGTTTCAGAAGTAGAGGTCTGGTTACCAGAGTGACAAGGAGAAGACAAAAAGCAGTTAATTCAGAGTAGCTTGTCACTCTGTGCTGTAAAGTCCCATATCAGTCATGGAACATTGGGCAATGTCTTCTGGCTATAATTCATCAGTTGTTTTAGGGAATGATGGTAGCATTTTCCTGTCACAGCATGGAGCAGCTCATTAGTGAGGAAAGATTCAGGGCACGAGGGCCTGCTTTGAAGAGCTTAAATGCCTAGTTTAGATATATATTTGGCCACGTTTCTTGGACTTTTAGTTTGATTCATACTGTGCAAGATGGCAAAAGGATGGAGAGCTCAATTTGCAGTCCTATTGCATTGAAAACCTGGTAGTGATTTGTTTTCCTTCTATTCTATTTCAGTACTTGCTGATGTTGATGATGTGTATTTGTTTATGTTTGTTTGATTCATCAACTCTCCATTTACATTTAGATAAGGAATCTTAAACCTTTAGATGGGATTACCCTTTCAGTGGTGCTGTTTGTACTTCTGAGCATTGTTAATTGGAAAAAAAACACCAGTGCAAAAAGGACTGCCTATAAATTGTGTGAGTCATAGGGCTGTGGTACCTTGGTCTATGAGGTTCCTACAGATTCAGTGGTTTCTTGGCTTACACTGTGGAAATGTTATAGAAGCATGTGTAATACAAAAATCTTCATTTTTAAAAAGCATTTTTCAAGATCTTGAGAAACTTTCAGAAACATTCACCCTATCAGAAAGTTAGATCTTTTGTGCACTTGAAAATTAGTTTGAATGTCTCTCAGAAATCATCCCTTGTGCTTGGTAATTTAGTTCAGCATCTGAACATTGTAAGCTATAGAATGATGCTCTTGCATATCTTGGATGCAAATGACAACTGTCAAGAGCCAGGGAACAGCAAGAGCCAGCTGCTCCACAGGAAAGCAAGTCAGGGGTGCAAGGTGATGGGCAAGGCAGGTGGGGGAGGTCATCTCACTGACGAGGCACAGTCCCATGGTACCAGGCCAGGAGAGTTCTCATGATAGTAGAGAGGGTCATCCATGGCCCAGTGATGGCCAGGCAAGTTTGCAGAGATGTCTTAGGTTTGCGATGAAGTCAGGGCCAAGAACAGCCAGGTACCTGGCTGAGCACAGGCATCCCAGAAACAGCTCAGGCAAGAACCAAAAGTGACAGCCTGGACTTAATTGCAGCTCCTGAGTGGCAGGGGGGGCCAGGTCCACACTTCTCACCACTCTTTATTACCCCAGCTCTTCCTGCTGGATCTGATCCAGTCCACAACTGCAGCACATCAGAGCTGCCCACCTGCTCGTGCAGCCAGAGCCCCAGCAGGTAGAAGAGGCTGCAGGGCCTCTTGGGTGTGTGCAGGACCCTGACACTGGAGCTAGAAGAATTGTTAATACACTTTGAATAGGTGCAGCACCTAATCCCTCTGACAGGGAACTGGTAAATGTAGTTTGAGGCAACATGTATTGAGTATTACATTTGGTTCTCTTCCGTACAATGAAGATGGTGGCTTTATTTTTTGAGGCAGTGTTAATATTTTACTTAAAGATCAGGTGTGCCTAGGAAAAAATACTTTCCTTTTTTTAAATTTCTTTTTGTTAAACTGTATAATTGGAAGGAGTAGTAAAAGGGTAATTGTAACTATAGTCAGTAAATTGTAACTGTAGTCAGCTCATTACCTTCTTAGAAATTGCAAGCTTGGGACCTACTGTTAAAGCCATGTTGTTTTATGGAGCACTACAGCTAAGAAGTTCAACAAAGTTTGAATTTCAGCTGTAAAAATATGTGGTATTTATTAAAGCTAAGTTTGTAGTGTTAATTATATTGTATATTTCACAATAGTTTTCTACACTTCCCATGTTTTTATCATAAGAAATATAGTTAATATTAAATTAGTAAATACTACAGAGTTTTCCTAGTATGATTGCTACTGTTTTCCATTTTGTTGTTAGCTTATTACATATATAATATTCTAGTGAAATAATACATTGTATCTGAAAGATTTGAAAAGTTACTTTTAATAACCCGTTTTTTTTTTCTTTAAACAGATGTTCCGAAACGCATTGGTGAAAATGTTTGAAGCTAAAGACTTGGACTGTGTGTTCCTAGAAACAAATTTGAGTACGAAGAAGAGGTATCATATGGTATATGAATGCATTCCTCTTCCAAAAGAAGTAGGAGATATGGCTCCAATCTACTTTAAGGTACATGAAAACGGTTTTTACGGAAGTAATTTGAATGTATATGTCATAATTCATCTATTTCTGGAACACATTTTTGATATTCAAGTACTGTTTTTGAAAAGGTGTATTCTTTGATCCTTCTTCTGGATCCATTCTTTGCTAATAGTCCTTGATCTTAAAATAAACTCTGTGCGGTAATTCAGTTTTTCAAGTAGTCAGTGGAAGAGCTGCTTTTCACTGAACCTCTGTCCCAAGTCTGACTGCACTGACAAATTCTGGAAGAAGGTGAGAGAATTGTAGGGTTTTAAGGATTGCAATACTTCTTACTTAAGTCCTGTAGTATAAACTTAAAACTCAATACTTGTGCCTTGGAAAGCATTGAACGAGAAGATAACTGTTTTAAGAAATACCAATGTAGATATTGTTTCATCCTCCTTTTATTTCAGTAAGCCCAAATTTTAGATGTATCTTAGGCCTCTGATGAACATTCTACAGCATCATAGATATTTCTTCTATAGCTTTTCTGGTCTCTTTACCCTGACCCTGTAAGAAAAGGTTCACTGAGGCTTTTGCCTGGAACAGAGTCCTTTCAGCTCTCAGCAAATGACTCATGATTTGCCTTTTTATAAGTAAATTATTTTAATTGATTTTTGAAATACTATTTATGTTTCTGGAAATAATGTGATTAGGTTTTGATGAAGTGGAGCAGCAGTATGGTGAACAACAGTACAGTAACTTTTACCACATTTGAAACCCTCCACCTGTTAGGTCTGACTGCTGTGCTTCAGGTACTGGTAAAACTTGTGTTTTCTTTGAATACTCAAGGAAAGAGAAGGAACAAGATTTAATGCAATGTCATTTATTTCAGAAGTATCTACCATTAAAATGCACAGCAAGTAAAATTTAAAAGGTACCTACCCTACACTATACCCAATTCCATACTATGGGTAATACAGAGTCAGCTTTGGGTTTTTAAGGGCAATCATCCTTCTAAGCTGGGTCTTCTCTTAGTGTTTAAAAGACAAAGAAGGTTATTACAGTGTAATGAATTCACAAGAGGTTTTGTATGGGGTGAGAAAAAAGAGAATGTGACCTTTTATCTGAAACTCGTGTCAAGCAAAACTTAAAACAGAAACAGAGGAACTGAATTGGGTGGGTCTGAAGATACTATATGATGTCTTTATAAAGTAGCTTGTGGAAATGAGAAAGGTTACCAAAAATAAAGTTACTTTCTTAAGAAGTAATTGTTACTTGCAGGACAATGTACTTCACCAGAGTTAGTTCTTTATTTGCTGTATGAAGGACTATTTTCACATTTAGATAAAATCATGTTGCAGAAAGCTATAATGGAGTCTGATGAAGAGTGGTCCATGAACAAGAAGTTAATTGATCTTTCTTCAAAAGATATCCGGAAATCTGTAAGTAATGAAGTGTTTTGAATCCTGAATTTGTCATCAAATTCTTCTAATTTTTTTTCATTATTAACTGTTTCAAATAGAGAAGAAAGGGAACACAATTAGATTAGTGCATCAGAAAATGGCATAGGTATAAGGAGAATTTCAAGTCTGAACTCCTAACTGACATGAGGGAAAAGATTCCCATTTATTTCAACAATTGATGGACTAAGCTGCCATCATTAGTTGAGAACAAAGCTGACACTTTGAGGACATGTACTGGCATAATTTTCTTGATTAACTTTAAGAATTAAGGTAGATCAAAGATTTGCAAATTACTTCCCTGGAACAAATATGATGTGTCTTTTTCATTAACCTAGAACAGTCATTTGTGTTGCTAAGTTTATGAAGTGAAAATATAAATAGCGTTATGAATCTTTTCTTTATAAAACAAGGGAACAGTACCCTCTCTGTCTCCTGGATACTGAGATGAAATATCTTTATATAAACAAATCTTAAAGGAATAATGCTGGATCTGTTAGGTTCAAAGATTCGTCTGTCCTTTTAATATTGAGGTGGAAGATGTGTGTTATGTAGACTCTAGCCCAAGCAGTTTACTACTGTGTAATAATAATACTTAATTTCTGAAAGTGGCTTTTAGTAAACATACCACCTTTGTCCTAAAAAAATATTCCTAGTTTATGAGAAAGAGATGAGTTTTAATAATGAGACTTGAAGCCTGATATGACAAAGAAGATTAAATGCAGAAAAGTAAGGTATTCAAATAATTTGCAGCAAGGGTTTAGGGAAGACTTGAAACTTAAGGTGCATATAGACACAAAACAAAATAAGCTTATTTGGAATATCTTCTACTCATTTCAGAACAGGAAAGCCAACATCTGTCACAAATAAGTGACATATCATTTTTTTGTCACGTAGTAAGGCATTAGGACATGCAGTTTCTTGAAGAGTCTTCCTAGCCATCCATTTTTGTAACCATTATGTATTTATTTCAAGGTAGGCCAGTTTTCAGGTTAAGTCAGGACAGTTCTTTCAATTAATATGGTGTATCTGAACATAAATTGTTACACAGTTGCATAATTTGAACATTATTGTAGGGTAAAAGAAATGTCTGTAGGCTTCAGGAAGATTGTAGAGCATAGCTTGGAGACTGAGCTGAGGTTTGGGAACTTGGAGAATTGTATTGGGAGATAGTGGCACCTGGAAGGAAGGTCAGACATGGCTGAGACATCACCTAGTGGGTGGATTGTGTGCAGGAATTGCGAGAAATACAACAAAGCTGACCTTTTCTTTAAGGTGTCACCTGCCAACCCATTTTTCCTTATTTAATGATTTTTTTTTTAAAGTCCATTTAAAATGTTAAATGTTTCTTGCTATGCTACATTGCTCCTCTGTATTAAATCTTAATTATTTTTAGAGTCACTATTTGAAGCAATATATGGAACATGCCTCCTGAAAGTTGTATAGTTATTTGGACTGTAGCAGAGCAAATGCTTATGAATGGGAGGCTTTGTAAATCCTATCAGTACAGAAACATCCTCAGCAATTAAAAGAGTGAAAAATAACTTGTTGCGATGAAACAGCATAAATTACTTACAGTACTGTAGCAATAAATGGATCCACTTCTGTCAGACTGAAGGGTCTTCGTTGTGGCAGGATATGCAGCATCTCCCCTGCAGGCTGACAGAATTATTAAGTTGTCTGATTTGTCAGGTTAAGGATAATATCCTTCCATTCACATAGAGGGGGTTTCTGGTAATGTATTGTCCATAGGGGTGTTTCCCCTTCCCCCTGAGTGTTAGTGATTTCACTGGGTATTTCCTATTACCAGTCAACACCTTACCTTTAATAAATGCAATTTGCTAGTGGTTGTCTTAAAATTTCTGCTAAACCCATGAAATTCAGAGATGTGGAGTCAGGGAGGCATTTGCTCAGTGTGCACACTGCTGCCCGGTGTCCCCATTTCCTACCTGCTATTCCAGCTGTGGCCTCTGGAGGTTCTGCCGCCCAGTCATCCTCTCTTCAGGGTCTTTTTGTCCAGTTGCTGTAGGTTGTTCTTTTCCCTTGCCTGTTTACTTTACTGTTTCTCTGTTGCAATTTTATCCTGCACGTAGTTGGTTGAGAGGTGGTTTAAAATAAAGCATGGTATTATCAACTGCAAAACCATGTTCAAATTCATTCTCTTTTGGGGAGGTTGACTAAATGCCAACAGTTTGTTAAACATCTGAAAATACGGTTTTGCATGTGTAGGTTCCTAAAGGATTGCCATACTTTTCTGTGGACTTTGGCCTTCAAGGAGGATTTGCTCATGTGATTGAAGATCAACACAATTTCCCTCATTACTTTGGAAAGGTATTGTTATGTAAAAGATTAATTTACCAGTTATACTTTGCTTTGGAAAATTTAAGTAATTAAAACAGATGCTGCCAGAACAGTTACTTTGATGTACCCTATCTCAGTTTATTATCTGTCTTTTCTTGATGAGTCATTGTAACTTGGCTTGTTGAATAAAGGAGTAGTTGATTTTTTCACTAGCTGATACTGAGATTGTGATTCTAAATTCGTGTTTCTTCTCATTTGATTGGAACTGTAGATATTTGACATTATAGATAGAAGATACGTGCATCTACTTAAGAATTTTCATGGCCATAGTATTGACAAATAGATTCACTGAGACCTGGTTGTTTAAATTAGTGTGCATACATATACAGACTCAATGGACAACTCCTACTAAAATCCTCATGTGGTTAAATTGCTCCTCGTGGTACGTATAGTGTACAATGTACAGTATATACAGGGAGAGCTGTAATAAATTCTTCCTTTCCTTATTATGTCACAGCAAGCATTTTTTGAAAGAGTCAGTGTTGCAAAAACATGAAGAGTGACTGGGGAGAAATATAACACCAGGAACAGCAAAAGTGGGCAGCTTTCTTTCTCTGAACTTAACCTTGATCACAGATTCACTAATGCGTTAACAGTCTTGCAATGTTAGGATATTTAACAGTACATTGATGTGCTGTGCTTACAAGAATTTTGCTGAGGCAACCATCTGACAATTGCAGTTCTATGCTTAAATTGGTGTATTTTTCAGAATTTCAAGTTTTTAATTAGCACTTGAAGAAAATGGACGATCTCACAATTTGAAAATACGTATTTCTTTGTTCTGTGATGAGATACTGTTAAGTAATACAGTAATTCTGCATTTATCATTATCTATCTTATTTTGCTTGCAAAGGAAATTATTGGTGGCATGCTGGACTTGGAACCGCGGATCTGGAGAAAAGGAATCAGACAGAACTTCGAGGAACAGCGGAAAAAGGTGTTGCAGTTTGCACAGTGGTGGAAACCATATGACTTCACCAAAAAGAAAGAATGAGAACAAGCTGGAGTCAAGGACTATATAAGCCATAAGTTACACTAAAGGATACTTCAGATGTTAAGAATAACACCAGTGTGTTATGTGTTGCTAATATATTTTAAAATACAGGATATTGTTTAATTGCTGATGATCTGTTTCGGACACTGGATCACATGTACCTGCAAACCTGAAAAAACAGATTTGTACAGTGAGTTTAGTTTTTCCTTTTTCAGCTGAGCCAAAAGGACAATATCCATGTGGCCATTTGAGTTCTTAAAAATGTAACTTTTGGGAGTTTTTATTATCTTTGAGACAACTGATATTTTTTTATATTGTATTTAGCCAGTGCTTAATTATCATGGTGAACTTTTGTAGAAAATGGTGTACATTTTAAGAACGTTTTGGTTAGTACAAATAAATTGCTGCAGAAGGAAATTATACAGAAAATAGTTTTCTGATTTTGTGTCCTTGTGGCCTTTAAGTTGAGGTCATTGCAGTAGCACAAACATTCACGAAGGATGTGATTGATAAACCTGCTGTTGCCCCCCTGCACAAGAATGAATGCAATTTTTTGTACTTTTTTGCAATATGAAGTAGTGTTTTTCAAGCACAAAGGATTAGGAGACAGTCCATAGCTGGTGGCAAATGACAGCTTTAATAGTAACAGTTACTTTGGATAACAGTAAAAGAAGAATCTCAAGTGAAAACACTCCCTGATGGCCAGCAACAAAGAAAATCATTATAGGGATCTCCCCAGGTGACTCTTCCCCCCTGGGCATCCCCTGTGGTGCCACAGGCGGTTTGCCATAATACTTTGCCCTAATAGTTTTCATCAAGACCAGCTCAAAATCCCTGCTTGTTTTTCCTGCTTGTGATGCCGTTATAGCTGGTTGAAGCATGCTCTGACCAGAGGCAAGAGTTGCATGTTAATTGATTGTTAAGCATGAATGTCGCTAGGAAATGCCTTCATGCTATTTCAGTGACCAGTTTCCACCATTTTATTTGCTAGATTTTGTTTTTTCTTTTGTGTAAAGGTTATGAAATGAGGGTAGGGAAGTGTGAGGTGGGGAAAGGATGATTCTTGCATCAGTGTCCACCACTTCCTGTGGAAACCCTGACATAGCAGGCTTGGGCTTTGCAGGTGCAGAGTTGGGAGAACAAGGAGAACAGGAGAAAAGGACAGAAGGCTGTGGATAGAAACATTGCAGCAGCACAAGGGAAGGGGTGCAGACTTGTGCACAGAAGGCTGCTGTGCTACAGGGAAAGGCTGCAAATGATGGAAGGTGGAAGGCCCTTGGCATAGGAGAGGTTAAGGCTTTGTGTAAGTGTCTCAACATGTTTCCTGTTCTTTTCCTGCTGAATTATTGCTCTGTACAGCTCTGATAACTATTGTGAACTGCTCAGATTAAGAAATAGATCACTAAACATTACAGGGTTGAATAAGTGTTCATTTCTAGTCCCTTGGTGGTCTTTTGCATCTTTGCTGAAGAACTGGTGCTTTCTCTGTTCCTACCCCACTGCCACATTTTGGGAAACAAGTCTGGTAGAGATCGAAATCAGCTGTGTTGTGAATTATTTTCTGTAGGATCTTTTTAAGTTGGTGTCACTGCAAGCGAAGTAACTTAAAAGTAAGCTTTGATAAAAATTGTAGTGATTTAATGTCTGATTTATACTGTGTTCACCAGCAAGACGTCGATAAAAGGGACAGTTCTACTGTTCTCCAGTAAGTTTTGGTCTTCCTTAGGCTACTGGGAAGATTACTTAGCAAATAGGACATGAAACAGTAGTTTCTTAGAATGTGGTAATGCTGAACGAAATTTAGCTAAAGTGCAGTCTTTGGTGGTGTAAAGCATGACTAAAAATTGTTTTCTCTGAAAGCATATGTAGCCTCCAGTTTCATCTGCCCCCTAGGATGGTAGCTGGAAGCAGCAGATGACTGTCTTTTAAGGCCGTGGAGAAGTCTTTAGCCAATGCTGTGCTGGAAATGCAATTCTTCTGACATCACTTCTCTCAGAATTTGTGTTCCTCGAGGGAAGTGCTGTGTTTCCCAAAGGATATCCAACTTGTATGTGGAAAAATCATCTGACTCATGGTCTGTGCATATTTTATTATTCTGGTTTCAGCAAAACTACTGGTATTCTTTGGAAAGGACTCTGAAATATGGGATAAGGGTAACTCAAGCTGGTGATACAGGAAAATGTTTCTTACCCTATTAGAAGTTTTCAGAATGGGAGACTGTACTTACCACATACACTGAGAATAGTTTGTTCTTGTAACTGGTCATAGATCAGACATGCATACTGTCAGGTTAAGCTGTTCCTCTTCCTAGGTATCTCTAAATACTCATGAGGCCGTGACAGTCAACACAGCTCGTTAGGGCACCTGTGGAAGGCATGGTATGCTTAGACTCCAGTCCTTACTCTTATAAATATTAAAATATTTTAAATAGACCTCTTTCATCTGAAAGAACACCCAATAACTAAGTTCTGTGGCACTAAGAGGTAGAAAATATAAATACATGTGTCTTTAGGGAAAACAGGGATTGTAAGCTTGATTTCTTAGGTTGTTATAAATGTGCTTCTATGTACTCTTTTGTGTGACCAGGGAGGAAAACGGTCTTCTTTCTTCAAGTGAATCTACATGTGTGATTTAGCAGGTATTGGATTATATCCATGTCCTGCTCTGTGTTACAGGAAGATTGTGTAGTATGTCCTGCTACTCTTCTGAAAGGAAGACAACATGTTAAAATTAATAGTAATTCTTCTGTCAGTCCACCAATCTCTTGAAATCTCATGAAAGAAGAGAAATGTTGACGGTTCCCTTGAGAGGTCTTTCTTTGGTTGAAATTTCTTCAGCATTTCCTGTTTTCTGCATTTGTCATTTTATCATTAAAGTATGTTTTTCTAATTCTGATTGGACTACGGATGAAGTAATGGAAACATAGGCTGCTATATTCTTGCTTTAAGTGTAGCTGTTTTGTAAACAAGATCCTTAATATCCTAGGTAAACTAGGACTAGATACTAGAGTACAAAACATCTTTACCTACAAACATCTTTACCCTCCCTGGCTCCTGGGTGTTACCTAAGCGCTGTACAGAGAGGCACATCTCGCACATTGGTTGCGTTAGAGAAAGCAGAGTCCGAGCTCTTGATGTGTGGGTAGTCGTGAAAAGTTCATTCCTCAGTGCTCAAGCTGCATGTGCCTTTGTAAATGTGGTCTGAGGGCAGCAGGCAGCCTGAAATTGCTCTAATGAGCTGACTGTAAGTTCTGTATTAGAATTGAAAATGCATCAATTCATTATTTTAAAATTTTTAGCTTTTGTAAAGCAAGTACGCTACAGCATACATGCAGTAAAAGCAAATTCTGCAAAAACCCACAAGCACAATTAACATGCTAGAATAAAGTCAAAGGTATTCTTCATGGACCACTGACTTTGAGGTAATATTTTTATTCAGGATTTTCTGGTTTGTGATTTCTGGCCACTGATGCCCAACTATTGGTCACCTACCAATCTGGACTGAGAGATAGATACCATTTGCATTTAAGACCAGACAAGATGACTTTTCCAAGTCTCTCCTAGCTCTTTCTGCAGTGATTTTAAGATCTTATTTGGTTCTGATATTTTATGTGAAAATGTTTTGGAACAGCACTCTAAGACAAGATACGAGCAGCTAACAGCTGATAAATATTTAATGGGGCATAAATACAGTTGCCACTGTACAGCTTCCCCTTGGCTGTTGTCACAGGTTACAGGCCTTCGTTTGGGATTGCAAAGTGATCTTTTATGTCTCTAGATGGTTTTTATAGCCAGTTTCAGGTGTGTGCTTTGCAGTTGTCTGAAAGCATTACAGCTCTTCCAGCTCTTCCAATATTCTCCGTTTTAGTGTGGAACAACTCTCTGAATGTTTGACCACAGTTCAGGAGGCCTGAGAACTTGCCAGTGAGGTGGAAGACAACGACTAACAGTCATAATGGCTTTATGGATGATGGCATCTCCAACTGGAACTGGGTATGTAGGCTTTT
This sequence comes from Machaerirhynchus nigripectus, assembly GCA_013397975.1. Taxonomy (NCBI): domain Eukaryota; kingdom Metazoa; phylum Chordata; class Aves; order Passeriformes; family Dicruridae; genus Machaerirhynchus; species Machaerirhynchus nigripectus. The sequence continues at coordinate 66,314 of VZRQ01008234.1, forward strand.
ATTTTAGAGTTAATATGGGCAAATTGAATCGGAAATGGTGACATTATGATCTTTCAGTCCCTTTCTCTTCTTTTCCTGGCTGCTATTGCAGGACTTAGATTTTCATTATCTTATCCAAGTTGCTCTTTCATTAAGTAACTCATCTTAGCAATACTTGCTAAGAGTTAGCAATTGCTTGCTAGGAATGGCTGGTTCAGCCTCTTAGCCACTAAGACTGACCAGTCTGTACTACAGTGTTCCATCTTGGCCTGAATCACCCTTTCCCATGGCTGACAGTGAGGGTTAGCTAACGTTACATAGGGGAGAAGGTGCAAAGCCTGGCATGGCTACTGTTTGCTTTATGCCAGCACTCCGGGTCTCCATGTAACTGTGTGTGTTAGGGTATGTACTGGTTATGATGCCTTTTCCTGGTCTTAAAATCAAGAGGCGAACACGGTTAGAAGGGGAAAAGGGTATTACCTTGGTATTTATTGTAAGGATCCTTAGGTGCACCATGACCAGGTCGAATACACCTCCATGCACCCCCGCAATGGCCACCGCAATCCCTCCTCTATATCTGGTCTTACATTCTAGGTCTTACTAATTAGCATATCTATCAAAAATTCCCCAATGAGAGGCTCGAATGAGCCCCCCTCTCCAAGGAACCTTCCCCTGGATGGTTCTATCTTAGTTTACAAAATGTGTTCTGGAGAGGACCTTGGGGTCTGGGCACACTGGCACCCTTACTACACAGCCTCTAAAATGTTTAGTCTCTTAGCTTAACAAGTCCAAGAATGTAGGCAAAAGCACCAAGAATACAGAAGTTGCAAAAAGGTATAACAGGGGTATAAAAGAAAAGACAAAAATCATCATGGCATCAGTTACATTTAGGGAACAAGTGCTGAGACTTCATGGGATTTCACTAGAGTTACACGAGGCTTTACACCATTAAACGTGTCAGAGAATGTCCCTTATCATGAGGAGAAGGTAGTTTTAAGTACGCAAAAGAAGTTACAACTTTACTTGTTCATGTACTTAGTCTGCTAATACTGAATTTATAAAATGTATTAAGTAAACCTTAAGCCTTTCATAAGTGGTTTGTGGCATCCATAGAATCAGAGGAGGAGATAATTTTATCTAGATGATTCAAAGAGAAATTCAGGTACATTTGTGACACCGGCATTCCTAGGTCTGTTTTTCATCATGAAACATTTGGCTTCTTATCTTTAATCTGATTTGTCCATCGTTCAAGTTCAGTATTTATTGTCTGTTCTGTTACGAATGTGTGAAACATTATTTCATTCTTTGGAGGCTGCTTTTGCATTTCTGAGGACTGCAGTTAGGCTGTCTCCAAATTTGTGTCTTCAGGTTAAACTGTGCATTTTCTTTCAATGTTTTCCTGTAGGTTGTTTTTTTTCTATTCTTCTCATTCTTTTGTGCTCTAAAGTCTCTCTGGTTCATTAAGGTGGGATGTGATGGAAATCTCGTGAGTGGATATGATATCTCAGAGAAGTGTTATCATTGTGTCTGATATGAGGGGGCTGATGCCATTCTTGGTGGAATATCCTCCTATTCACAGACGTAGACACCCCCAGTGCAGTTCACCTGTTTCAGGAGACTATGATATAGGGAAGCCCATGACTCCCTGCAACCTTCAGATCCTCTCCTACTCTCAAGTCAACCGTTTGCTATTATAGCAAATTATACCCAAGTCTGTGTTCTTGCTCTTACTGTTATTGACTTAATTTCCTTTTTATAGACATTTTTTATTTTCATTTTGATGAGATAATTTTGAATTCTACTTCTGCTTTTAAATTATTTTTTTACACCGTCTTGAGTCATCTGCAAAATTAAGCAGCAATGCTGTATTGCAGCAACTAGCAATTGATGCCACATCCATGTTCACTCTGCAATATTTGTGTGCACTGGCTAAACTGTCTCCCTGCTATCACTTGGACTGTTGCTGATGGACTTGCTGCAACTTATGATTCCATTATTCTTGCTACAGGTATGGCTGCTGTGGGCATCTAAAGTACCAAATGCAATAGAAAGAGTTGCTTTAGTAGAGTCAGAAACATCTGTGAAAGTTGAGATAGAAATGAACTCCAGGATTATATTCTGTTTTTCCATAGGAAAAAATGGGCTGAAAATGAGACATTGCTGTGATACCATTCCCATTCAGGCCATCTGCTTGGCTGTGCCCCTTCCCAATCTCTTGCACACTGAGGGGGCAGAGGCAGAAATAGGAGAGGCATTGATGTTGTGAAAACACTGCTCAGCAGTATGTGAAACTTTAGTGTCCTATCAGGATTGTTTTGGTCACAGGTCTAATTCACAGCACCATGAAAGCTTTGCCCTTTGCTATTGGCAGATAGTGACAGGGCCACCATCCAGCAGGAAGGGGTTTTGAGAGTCTTGGTTGTAATTATGTGCCATGAGTTCTTGCAGTGATTTACAGTCAGGCTAGTTGAATTTAAAAGTATATACTACTGGTCATTCCTGAAAACTCTGAGGAAAATTTTATCTGTAATGAAAATAGATTCAGGATTTTAAAAGCCCTAAACAATTTGATAGGCTTTAGAAGGCAGAGTAGACAGACAATTTGGCTGTCATCTCTTTTTACAAACAGCACATGGCTTCTCGAGAGGTTCCTGTTCACCAGCTCCCCACTTTTATTCAAGTGTAGTCTTCTGTGGAAAGCTTTTGGATTATTTTCTCTTTAGCGCAAAAATACCTGGGCCAGTATTAGAACAGAAACAGATTATATGAAATTCATCTCACATCTGTGTGAGTAGTTCTTGTCTCTCCGTATAGCTGTCTGCAAGACTCTGGATAAACAGCATTTTATATTTCCTGTCAAATACAAAACCTTTTAAAAACTTTGTTTTAAACAGGAAAAAAAAAATAGCATTCTTCAAGGAAATCTTAATCCTCAGGACTTTGATCTTCACAGCTTCTTGCAAACATGATCTTTGTGTGTCTGAAGGTTTTGACAAACAGCTCCCTCTGACAGCTGCCAATCTGCTGTCTCTTTGGACCAAGTGAATTTGCCCCCAAGCATTTGCACATCCTCTGCCTCAACCCGGTGCCTGGGATTTGGGTTGCTTAAAGCACCTAGAAAGTCCTCTCAGATCCCAGCTCCTTGTGCACCCCTGGGATCCCATCGGCTTCAGTTGAACACATCATCCTTGGAGTGCTCTTTGTCCATGAACAGAGTTCTAAATGATTTATGACTGCACAGTCTTTTATTTTTAGTTTCTGTGCAAAGCTTCCAAATCAAATCTTGATGAGAACTGCTGTCCGTGATGATTTTGTTGTCTTCATTTCCACTAATGAAAAACAAGTAGAGTCTTGCAGTTAAACAGTGTGGTTGTCTTCCTTAGTGTATTTTTTACACAAATCAAACAGGAATACAGGTAGTTGAGAACAGTAATATGATTCTGGCAAATTAAATAATTAACTTAAAAAAGGTCAGTGAGTCCCTGCCTAACAAAACAGCAATGCTAGAAAGCTCGGATTGTTTTTTAATGTTGGGAAGTGAGGACATGCAAGAGGGTTGTAAGGACTCACAAGAGGTTGTGAGCTGGGTGGTGCAGTTGGCACAACAGAAGGATGGGATGCCATCCCGGGGAGCGGGACAAGCTTGATAAGCGGGCCCATGAGAACCTCATGAGGTTCAACAAGTCTAAGTGCTACTCCTGGGTCAGGACAATCCCAGACATGAGAACAGTCGGGAAGAAGAAGAAGTCATGGAGAGCAGCCCTGCCAAGAAGGATGTGGTGGTGCTGGTGGATGAGAAACTGGATGTGACTTGTCATTGTGTACTCACATCCCAGAAAGCCAATTGTATCCTGGGATGTGTCAAAAGTAGCATGGCCAGCAGGGCAAGGGATGTCATTCTGCCCCTCTTCTCTGCTTGGGTGTTTATCATCATGTGATTCCTCAGTTCTGATGCTACTGGTCCTGTGGTGTTTCACGTGTCTGCATTATTTGGGCAATAGAATTGTCATGTTTCATTTTCCTAAATTACCCTATATGCATTACTTGGGTTATGCAGACATCTTTGCGCAACTTCTGGTTGATGTGTTTTAGCTTCACAGAAGACTTCTGGCTATGCAGTTTTGATTGCATGTTTTTATTTTTTTTGTTTTGTTTTGTTTTTTATTTATTATTTTGTTATTTATTTATTTATTATTTATTTTTGTTTTGCTGGGGTTTTTCTTCCCCTGTAACACATTGACTGCACAGTGTTTGAGGGTGCCAACAAGAGTGCTTCTCCTGCGGGGTATCGTGCTTAGCTCCTCTGTATGTGACTGACTCTTAGTTAAGTAGACTGGCACTGCCTGATCCTGGGGAGTTCTTGGAGACCTGTGCTGCTCCCTTTCCTAACAGCTGGGGTCTTGCAGAGAGGGTCTGGTTACTGGAGATGGGCTTCATGGTTATTGATCATCTCCTTCTCCTGAAAGGAGTCTGTTGTGCAAGAGGACAGGTCTTGGGGAATAATCTAAAAACTATCACTCTCACCTTCTCAGGAACTGTGTTTCACATCTGGGTCAGCTTATTGAGGATATTTACTAATGAAGCCCCAGAAGGTGACACAGCAGCCAATTATTTTTTGCACTGAGTTCCCACTTATTTAATGACTGACAGCAGGACCTTTTAAAACTGCAGGCCTGACAACTTTGTGTTAAATCTGTTATTTCAGTTTAGTCTTTAACAGCATGTCTAAACCCCAACCTGAATCCCCAAATATAATCACATTACAGACCAATTATTCTGCTCGCTGAGTCACTTTGTCAGTTTGACAGCATGCCTAGCAGAAAATTTCGATTCCTTTCAATTCTTTGATTAAAGAAATGAATTAATTCTGAGTTTTATTTTGTTTGGAGATATGGAAATCTGACTCGCCCACTGATTCACAGTCGCCATTTGAAGCTGGAGAGTTCTCTTTTGTGGTAAACGTAGTGAGTAGTCACAATTCTGAGCAAAATCCTTTTTTTTTTTTTTGCCATGCTGTGGTACAGATCTCTGTATTTGAAGTCCTACTCTCAGCTTTTTGCTTGTATTGGCCAGAGATTGCATGTACCTCACACAATCATGAATGCAGCAGCCATGAATGGCCAGTGCAACAAGAAGTCAGGAAGAGGGAGTTGATCTGTACAAAGGATGTCTTCCTGATGGATTATTATTTAAAACAAATATACAAAGAATATAAAGATGTATAGAGAGAGTTTGGAGCTGGGAAAGAACCTTTTCGACTTGAGCAAGTGGGTCTTGAAGTTGGAAGTTAGCCAGTATTCACAGTGTTTGACCTTCAGAATATTTGCTTGGCTTAAAGAAGTTGGGTATCTGCAGTCTGCAGTGAAGACTGAGAGCTGTTAACAAAATCATACTATCATAGGTCTCTGATATATTCTTCTACTCTTTATAATGGGCAAGGAATAGAATTAGTATCGGCATTTTGAAACCGTTTCTCAAATACCACAAACACATTCTGATTCAGGATTTACAAATATTGTATTGTTACCAGCATGCTGCAGATCAAATCAGCTGCTGTCCTGGCTGTTGCCCAGTCATATAATTAGGCCATGCATGTCATAAGGAGTTAAAAAAAAACCCCACTCAGGGCAGAGGGAAGTTCATACTTTTCATTCTGTAGTGGCTTTGTTCGCATCTTTTGCCTACTGTGAGGTAAGAATTAGGAGGAATGCAAAGCAGGCTCCAAACTTTAGGAATATGAAGAAGTTTATTACTAACAGAATTAAAAGTAAAAAGAAATAATAGGAAATTAAAGCAAAACCCCCTTCTTTCCTCCAGCACCTCCCCTTTTTACCAAACTCGCACAAAGGATAACAAACTATGATTTTGGTCAGTATTACAGTTCTTAAAAGTCTTTCTACTATTTAAGGGAAAAAGGTTTCCTTTGCTGAACGTGGTTTCTAAACTGCACAAAAAGCAACAGACCCTCACAGAAAATTCTGCTGCCATGAAAAACATCTCTCCCATGAATCTTGCAGTCTTCCCACAACTGCCAGCACTGGCCACACATGGGGTGTATCTTTTTTAAGGATAAGCAAATTCTAGCTTAAAAGCAACTGCTCTCTTCTTCACAAAATCTCTAAAAGTCTCTTATAGCTC
>VZRQ01008234.1:72678-104405 GCA_013397975.1 Machaerirhynchus nigripectus
GCCCCGGGGCCGGGGGGAGGAAGCTCTCCAGTCCTTAAATAAAGCCGCTCCGGGCGGTATCGGCTCTGCAGCAGCCTCATGGCTGTTCCTCAGCTGCCCGCGGCTCTGAGGGGTTCTCCCGCAGCCACCCAGGGCCGTGCCCCGGGGCCGGGGGAGGGGAGGCCCGGGGCCCATTTCCCCCCATCCCCGTGGGAGGCTCGAGTATCAAAGACGACATTCTCGTGTCTCCACATGGTCTAAATATGTAAATTTTGAGAGGTGTTATTGGTCTAAACGACTGTCCATCAACTCAGGTTCAACCCACCACACATTCCCATTCTGATACTAAGGAATGACCTACAGGAAGATTAGAGCTGGGACAGGGTTCCACTTAGCAGTGTGCAGTCCCTGCTGGGCAGATGTGATCAGCACAGGGCAATGTTTGATGGGAGGGATCATAATCCACTCAAAATTAGGGAAAGGAAAATTATTAGAGAGCTATGTAAGGGCATAACAGGAATGAGTATGGAATAAAATCAGAAGGGCTAAAGTGTGAAGTGGATCTAGCGACTTTTAGGCTCATGAAAGACAAGGAGAGAAGTTTAACACCTACACTAAGAAGAAGACAATGATACCATGGTGTCATTGCTGAGTTAGGAAGACTCTCAAATAACTGATGGTGCAAAAGAGATATGAAGTAATTTTTGCTTTTAACTTCATGAAAAAGAATAATTTTGACCAGACTCTAAACAAAATTAAGTTTTCAAAGGGGAAAATAGTTGTCAACAGTAAGGAAAGGAGAGGTAGAACAAAATATTCAGTAACTTACATGCATGTCACTCTAAAAAATCAGCAAGAAACTATCTGGATGCTGTAGAATATTTGGGGGAGATGTGAAAATACCATTAATAAATATTTACAAATATATTCAAATATGGTGTGTGTAAAATTGCCTATACCTATATCCCATAGCTTTGTTCCTGTTCTCAAGGACTTTTTTGGGGGGAAAAAAGAAGAAAGCAAACTTTCAAAGAGAATACATTTTTTAATGTTGTCTTCATGAGAATCTTCACACTTCCTTAAAAAGTTACCTTTCCATCTAAGCAAAGCTTTCAGTATTTTTACTTTGAGTTTTCTGTCATTATGCAGTCTAAATAAAATTCATCTTTGAAAAATCTCTTTCAGATAGAGCTTTACTGCCAAGAAGGAGAGTATAATTTTCACTTTCCTCTTGGGATTTTGTGCAGCAGAAAGGTTGTTTTGAAGTGCACAAAACCTGCTCTTTGTGATGGGTAATTTTGCACCCTCCAGTGGCCATGAAGCTTCTTTTTTAGTCCCAAATTCCCTGAAGCAGATAGAACACATTGCTGCAGGAAGCAAAATATTCAGATTCTAAAAGCCGTCTGTGTGGTTTCTTCCTATAATCAAGTAATCCACAGCTGTTCCCAAAAGAATATATTCCAACAACTCTGTGCTTTCATGAAAATTTTCTTCTTCTTTCCACGGCACTCTACCACTGCTGGGAAAAAAAAGGTAAATCTCACCTGTGACATTCTGTTTATGTTTAATAACTGCCATAGGCAGGCAGGAGGAGTCCTACAGCATTTTCTTGTCACCTTTGGCAAGTTTGTAGTATCACAGAAAAATGGCCCCTAGGAATTAAAAATAATGAGCTGTGATTCTATGTCTGCATCTCCAAGCATCTCTTCCTTCTGTTGGGACAAGCCCTCTCGAGAGGAGAAGGTGCTGACACCGTTTATTCTTTCCAAGGCAGGCATCAGCAAGAGGTAGTGAAGTTCTGAGTATCTCAGGGATTGCCTGTGTTTGTTCCCAGCTAAATCACAGACCTGCTTGATACTTTGTCCATGTGTGGAAAGAAGTATCTTTCAAATGTCCATCAGTATCCTCTGGAAGAGAACCTGATAGGCGACTGTGGAACTGTAGATGGATTTCAAGCAAGACCCCTAATCTCTCTTGAATTCAGTTTTTACATTGAACAATTTACCTTTTGTCCTCGGAGAAGCCACCAAAGGCAGTGGCTGGTAAGTCATCCTCAGCCTTCAATTCTTTGGTAACAGGTTAGAATTTGCTTGGAGCTTAATTCTGTGGTTTCACTAAGAAATGTTTCAGAAAGTGTAGGTTTTTAGCTACTCAGTGGTGAGATGCAAGGAGTAGAATACATCTCACCTTCAGTTTGGGGGGGTGATTTACCACCAGTAGAGGGAAGATGTCTAAACTCCTGTTTCAGTCAGTGTAGTGAGCAGAGCATAGAGAGTGATTCAGTCTACTCAGTGTGGGTGGTGTTCTTGGGATGAGTCAGTGGACTCCAAGCCATGTCCTGTCCTGCCTGGCTCTCCATGGGCTGTAATGGGAGCTCAGACACCTGCCTCACACGTAGACATCTTCACTGTAGAAACTCAGTTCCAGGAAGGCTGGATTGTAGCCTGTAGTTTTATGTAGAAAATTATTGTCATTATTTTTTGCTCCTGTATAGGAGTTACATCCTTTAGAATATAACTTTTCTCCTGTGAGTCTTGCAGCAGCCATCAGAACACTATTGAATTTTCTTGCTCTAAGATATTAGCCAAATTGTGTCTTATTAAAGGTGGGAAAATTCAATATGTTTCACAAATTGAATGTTAAATGTTTGTTAATGTATTGTAATATTCTAATAAGGGTTGGGTAATGCAGGGAGAACTTACCACTCCTCTGTCTAGAGCCACAGGATCTTAACTGAGGCCAGACCCCAAAAAATGAGGATAAGTTTTCATATAAACCAGTAGTTATATTTCAGAAGTCAAAGGAATTGGACAACATCTGAGAGGACTTGCAGAAGAAAAACATTTTTCTAAGAGCCCAGGGACCTACACTCTTCTAACCCATACCTTGCAACTGGGAGAAAAGCAAGAAAATATCTGATGGTTGATAAATATGGGTAAGAAAAAAACAAACAAAAAGGATTTTGAAAATTCCTCAAGACTGTTTTTTGTTTGAATGGCCTACGGAGAAAGCAATAGATACGATGTACGTGGAATTTTCATGATTCTCTAACTCGTGTATGATACTCCCATAAGCAACCTATGAGAATAATGAAACCCTGGAAATGTTGATATATTCCACTATTCAATTCACATCTTTGGTCTCGTGTAGCAGTGGGATCCAGATGATCATTATGATGCTATTAAATGTCATGTGGTTGTTAGGTTTAGGATATATGTTTGTTAAAGCTTTAGCACAATCCTTAAAATGTGAAGAACAGCAAAGAGGTAATTTTGGCAGAATGGGAATTACTTTAATCTTGTATTTAAATCCACAGTCAAGATGAAGGACCTCAGAAAAACATTTTGCTCAGTATGAGATGAGGCATTGTACCAACACGTGATGCTTCTGGAGTGTAGTTTTGCTGCCTTTCACATAAAAACAACATGGTGAAATAGCAGAAGTGATAGAAAATAATGAAGGACATAGATTGGACAGAAGCAGTCACATCCATTTTCTCCTTGTCCCCCTGCCCTTACTGAAAAGAATGTGATTTTTTTTCCTTTCACCAGTTAGGTCAAATTTAAACATATCAGTTTTGTTCTGCTGAGTTCCAGTGCTCAAGTTCTTCTTGCACAAATGGTGGTATGTATTCCCCTAGGTCACATCAGTAGCCTCTCCCTCTGACTGGATAAGCCCCTGTATTTAATTTTTGCTGACTTTTATGAACCATTTTATTTAATTATTTCAGGTGCCTGGTTTTTTTTTTGGTTTTTTTGTTTATTTCCCTGGACAGGCCCTTGAACAGGTGAGATTTCTTGCTTCACACCATTGAGGATAATACGACATTTTCAGTCAAGTCCTCAGAAACCCCAGGGGCACGATAGCTCCAGTCTCTGTACTCATGCTGAGCACAACAAAGAAGAGGAGTTGCTGGCGTGGAGCTCCGGACTCTTACGCTGACAGTGAACCTGTTATTTCAGACAGGATATGTATCTTTGGAGGATCTGGTGTTCCTTGTGGCTCATGTTTCTGGATGCACTGCAAGAGGGTAATTTAGTAAAAATAACACGCAGATGTAAAGGTCAAGAGTTTGATTATGGGTGACAGCTTACATTTGCAAAAAGGTCTCTTTTTTTTTTAAATTATTGCTCGAGGGGCTGAGAAGAGTCCCTGGCTCCAGACTAAACAGCCCACAATGTGGCACCTGTCCTCCAAAGTTCCCCAAGCAAAAAGTAGCACAGATTTTTTCCCAAGCTTGAGAAGGTTATGTGGTTGTTATGCAAATCTTGACTGCCACTGTGATGGCAATTACAGCAGAAGTTTTCGATACCCTTGTGTGTTGTTGTTTTGTTTTTGGTTTTTTTAAATAATTTTATTCTGGTGGAATGGCTCAAGACTTTGGAATGATATGCAGTGATATTTCTGACTTTGCTCATTCCTGGTAATATCGATTTCAGACCTCTAACTCAGTTTTCTGTTAGCATGATGATTTTATTGTCTAATGGTTATTTCTTTGATGAAACAAAAGTGATTTAAAGAACAGAGAAAATAATACACTATTTTGTTACTACTTTGGTCTCCAAGAGGATCAGACAAGAAGTGCTGTGATTATACAGAAAAAGAGCAGTTTCTATCCCAAATACATCACAATCTATGGGAAAGGAAATGCTCTCAGCCTTTTATTTAGAGATGGGAAACTGAGGTACAAAAAGGTATCTTTTCCTCTTATGCTACAGCTGTGATTATGGATACTTTTATTCAAGATGATTGTTGTGTATTTTCAAGTCTTTCAGATTTGATATTGAGACGTGTTGATGTGTACATAACTTTTAACTACCTGTATCAAAAGCTTTTTACCTAGAAATTGTACTCCCTCCTTTGGTGAGACAGAGACAATTGGAACTCAAGCCAACACAATCCAGTTAATGCAAAAAACCTTTGGTTGCTGATAAATGAACCAGTAAAAGGCCTACTCAGGTGTCGGGATTGCGGGGCAGATGATTGAGAGATGTCACAGAGATGGTTTATTGCTCAATCAGTCTCATATTTGTTGAAGGATAGAGCAGGAGGGATGCTGTGACCAGCATCCCAGTTTCAGAGGTAGCAGCAGTTACAATAGCAGCAACAGTGATGGCAGCTGCAGCAGGTGCAGATGCCAGAGCCAAAGCAGCCATCTACTTATTGTTACAAGACCTTATATACTTTTTAAAGCCAATAAGCAAATGCCACAAAGCTGGTTAGAACATTTTTACCAATCATCACTGTACGTGATTTTTCCGCAATGCATACTTTCTTGACCAATCATCACGTTGCTGTTAAGGCCTACTGCACAGGCTAACATTGTTGCATCCTATCTTGCTAACAAACTTTACCATAATATTTATTACTAAACTCTAAATTCTTAACCCTTTCACTTATCATTATTTAATCATGCATAAAATGTGTTTCTACTTGTTATGTTTCTTCTTGCTAAGATATATTTCTACTTGTAAAAAGCATATTTCTCTTAAAAAGCATATTTCTTTCAAAACTACAAAGCTGCATTCTTACAATAAATTGTAAAAGCTTATTGTTCTAACTCAGGCAGCCTTCTCCAAGATCTCAGATCGAAACATGTATCCATTGCTATCTGGTCAAGCATAAAGCTCTGTATGTTCTCTGTCAGCACCTGCTAATTGTCTGTAGCTCCAGTGTCCGTAACTTCACTCCCCAAACTCAGGCACAGCCTTGAAAGCATCAGCCTCAGCTTTGTCGCTGATAGAGAGGGAAAACATAATTATTGCAAGTGTGTTCAGAATTTGAGGGGGATTTTGGGTCTTTGTGAATCTTGTTATGAGATTTCAGAAGAGGTTTGTGGGATTATGTAAAATTTATTATGGGAAGTTTAGGGGAAGGGAAGGGATCAGGGTAAATGGGTGAGAAGCACAAGGCAATGAGAAGGAGGGGTAGAAATGGCTCAAGGTACTGACCCCTGTGCCTGCCCAGCATTCCTGTCCAATCTTTGTATCAAATCCTTTCCCCAAACCATTCTTTCTTTGTAATCTTGCTGTGCTCTTTGTGAGAGCTGCGGGATCCAAGTGTCAGCATCTGGAGAAGGACTGAGGAGGTCTAGTTGTGCACAACTGTGTATGAGACACCTAAATGCCAGTAACTGGAAAAATCTGTGTCCTGCTTCCTACGAGTGCTAACAATAAAAGAAAAAAATGTTGTGTCAAACGTCGTGTCTTATTTCCATGAGTTCCTGAAAACATGCCTTCCTAAGACTCCCACAGCACCAAGTGTAATGACTCATTGCCTCTGTTTATTCCTTAATTACAAAGTTCCTGTGTGGGGGTCTCAATTTTATGGCTACACATCTCACTGGCATGACTTCCATAATGACTCTGCTCCACGGCATGTTTGAGCGCAAGCATGGAATTAGGCTGAGGGAAAAACGTTTCCAGTGGGAATGGATACCTCCATCATCCCCAGCTCCAGCACCTACTGACTCAGAGCTGAAGAGAAAATGACTGGAAAGTTCAGGGGAACTGCTGTACCTGCCAAGAAAGTGAAGCAAGGAAACTGTAAGGTTTAAGGGAGAAATCAGTGATGTATGTGGTGGTACAGGCAGAACCACATAAAGAAAACAACCACTTCCAGGTACGTATTCCATCATCATGCACTTCCCACAGTGCTGCTGGACCCAGACTGTTGAAAATGATGCTGTTTTACTCTGTAATTTGGAAGCCAAAAGGAATTGTAGTTATCCAGTTGACTGATGTCCAGCTTTTATCTGAAATTTGCTAATAAAATAACCTTGTTTTCCTGACTGCCTCTGGTCTGCTAATGTCTGCTCCTACCTGTGGCAGAGCCTTGATTAATGGCTCTGGTGGTGATATTGCTTCTGTGATAGGAGGTCCTGCCAACCTGAAGAGAAGCTAATCCCGAAAAAGAGACGAGGCACAAAAGCCGAAGCTGCTCTAGGTGTTCTGGGAAAGTTGATCAGAGGGGATGAAGGAGGAACTCTGATGGCCCTGAAAATATTCTGGGTGAGGGTACTTGGAGAAAGTAACAAAAATGGCTTTTGAAAATAACAAGGAAAAGAAAACATTGGAAGAGCAATTGAGAAAAGAAGCTGAGAGCAAATACTTTCCCTCTTATTTTCACCCCAGTCAATATGAAGATTAGGAGAGACAAAAGTTTTCAAGAGGTCCGAGTCATCTCTTCTAATGTAGGGGAGAAATGTTCTTCAAAGTCCTCTCTCCTTTTCATGGTGTGCTTCTGTGAATCAGTCTGCCTAACTGAGGTGGCTTTAGGCCTTGCAAATAAAATTGCATTAAGTCCACTTGCTGTCTTCGTATAAGCAGAAGGAAATGTGTTTGGGGTAGTTGCTGAGCTTGCAAGCACCAAGTTTTGATGATTTTGGTTTCAAAGGTGGCAAGTATTACCACTGAATAATTAAAGTGTTATCCTAATTAATCTGGACCTACAGATCACAGTGTCTCTGAAAAACATTTTCTCCCTTAATTAGGGATTTTAACATGGTGGTTAGGTACAACAAAGTCTGCCTTTCCCTGGCAGGGGATTTCCTCTAGCTTCTTTTAGTGTGATTTTCTGGAAGAAAATCAAATCTGATTTTCTTTTAAAAAACCTTCATTTGGCCAATCATTCTTTGTGAAACTGTACTAAAAGAAGTTTCTTTAGATGCTTAAGTTGAGGATACAGAAAGAAATAACTGGCACACGTTCAACCCGAGGAGCTGGAGATGACTTTTCCACCAGCTTTTTGACCAAACAGGTGTGGGTTGCCTAACACATGGGCTGCAGCTCAGCAATGAAGATTTCCTGCCAAGTCCAAGGACAATACTAGCTCTTGACTTGCTTTTTCTGTGCTGTTCAGGACAACATCACCTAACAACGACTTGTGCTTATCTATCAATTACATTTTTCTGTTGAGGAACCTCAGAACAATTTGACCTCTAACATAATTCATTCCTCTTGTGCAAAGGAATGACTCAGGTTTTTGTAGCTGTTGTGCCTGACTAAAAGTATATTACTCACTTTGTATGAGAAATAATGCTGGAGATGTATGACTCCATAATGTCATATAGCCATTTTGTGGTCTTTGTCTCTCTCTACCATTATAAATCTTGTATTTTTTGATTTATTTCCAACTCACTTATTGAAATTTACGTCAACTTAATGTTCAGCCTTCAAGACATTGCCTAATTTTCTTAGAAAAATTATCCAGGAGTACAAAAAGATGCAGACTCCTTAGTCAAAGGCAGGTTCTCTTGAGACACAACATTTCTTCCTCTCAGCATTATCCAAGTTTGCATGAAAAGCCCTGGGGAGGGAGGCAAACCCTCTGTTGCGGGGTCTAGGTGTCCTCATACAGTAGACAACCTACATGCATAGTACGATTGTGCTCGGCCCAAACAGCTTAAAATCCAAAGAAAATGAGGCCAAAACTGATGAAAGAAGTTGGGGAAAACTGATGTTTATGGATAACAGGACAAATTCTCCCTGCCCAACTATAGATTTTGGGCTTTAGCTGGACAGGGTGCTGGGCCATCTTGTCTACACCAAGAAATGTTGATCCGGGTGATCCTTGAGCTCCCTTTCCAAGCTGATATTCTGTGGTTTTATGACTTCTCAGCCCAACAAAATTACACTACCATTGGAATGACTTTATGGTCTTTCTCCCTGTTGCAGTTACTGGGATATGGTATCTGAAACTGCTACAAGGAGCAGAAAGAAAGATCTGTAATAAAGGCATCAGTTTAGGTTTAAAACAGGTTCTGTACCGAGGTGGAAGACGCAAGGTGACACTAAGCACTTTTTAGGCCTGTTACCTTATTACAGATGACAGAGGTGCATTTAGACAAATGTGTATAAGCAGACAAGCAATATTTAGAGAAGAAGGGCAATTGGGTGCTTAGACAGTAGCTGTTTTTTGACAGGCCTTTGTGATTAAATGGCAAAAAATACCTGCATAATGGGACTGGGAGATGTAGTACAACTGCATTCAAGACACAGATATGAGCAAGATGATGAAATTGTTGCACCTCCTTGGTGTCTTGTTCTTGTAAACCAGATGTGAGACTTGAAAGCACCATGAGAACGACAAAGGGTGCTGTCTGCTTTCTTCATATGATCAGTTTTCTATTTTTTTTAATTGTAGTTGAAAATAATTCCAGAAAGAAGAAGAATGAGAGGTGATATTTTTACCTACCATTAAGACGCTGCCCTCACAGTATCACCATTGCAGGTGGGTACTGGGAAGCTTTCAAAAGATGTCCTTATCCCTTTAAACCCTAGGAAGAAACCTCATCTTCCCTCAGAGAAATCGGCTGCATAGAAAACATAGCTTAGGCAGAAAAACTCTCCCTTCCTTTGCTAAAATGTTCTGGGCGAAGTGAGCTACTGAAATGGTTGTGAAAGGTCCAGGTGGGTATAAAGGAGCTGGTCCCCATGCACAGCAGTGAGGGTATAGCCTCCCTGGACATGTCTACTTTCCTCTTCTTCAGCAAGGCCACCTTCAGGCTTTGGGAGGGGATCAGCTTCTTCGTGGACATCCAAAGGAACCTGATGTAGGTACTGGCAAACTGGCGTGGGTGGTGTGGTGTCCCTCTACTCCTCTTTCCTAGGCTCAGCAGCATTTGAAAGCTACACAGCAGACTCGTTTTTCCTACATCAGCCCCTGAATCCTGCACAAGGAAGGCGGCTGCTCTCATGGAAACATCCCTGCGAACACTATGGCGAAGCTGAGCAGAAGAAGGAAATCTCCAGTACTGCAGTAAGTGTTAGAAAGTGTGTATCTGAAGTCATGGCGGAGGCTGAAAGCTATTTTTGCTAGAAAATCAAAGAGAAGACATAACATATCAAGGGATAGAAAAGAAAAAAGGGGAAAATATTCATACCAAAAGAAATGATGGCTGACACTGGTCTGCATCAGTAGGGATTACAGCCCTTCTTTTACTAATGGACTTCCCAGAGGTAGCGTTACATCAATTTATTTTGAAATGACATTTTCCAAAGAGCAAAGTGTCTATTGTAATCTCATTTAATAAACAGTTGGGCCACCTAAATATGCTTTCTATCTGAATTCTCCACAGGAAACATGTGCTTTAGCAATTCATTAACCTTCCTTCTAATTGTGGGGGTACAGGCAATACTCTGCTATGGCCCTGCAGAACCACAGCAGAGGAAATTTTGTTCTCTTGCTCAAAGTACATGTTTGTTTCTGAAAAGGGGCACAGAAATGTCAGAGGGATGTAGTTGTTTGTACTCTCCCTTGGATTTACTGGAATTGTTACTTACTTGTTCAGAATTAGCCATTACTTCAGTACAGATTTTATTACAGGTCAAAGACACACTTGTGGAAGCAAAACCAAATCTCCTACTAAAATAAAAAATAACAGATAAAATCAGATACAGTATTTCTATTCAAGGAAAATATAAATACTTCATTAAAGATGTTCTAGAGGAAAAAAGCTGGCTTGGAAGAGTTTTGAACTTTGGGTTCAATTGCTCAAGGTGGAGCCAAGTTCAAACTTCACAGTTTTTCTGAAGGGAATGTGGTGGTCTCAGAGGATGAGATTGCTGATAAGCACCAGAGATCTTCTAGGCTGCAGTATCTCACAGTGCAGTTTAGAGTGGAGTCCAACCCTTGCTGCTTTTAGGGAGGAAACAAACTTTCCAGGAGACTTTTGGGGCTGACCACCATTACAGAGGTAGTTTGTCTGAAATGCCCAGTGCCTAGAGGTAAGTCCCTGATATCTGACACCAACATTTATCAAGGCTTTGAATACTGCTATCTCCCAGCTTTAGTATTCATTATTTCAGCTGTCATGTGACAGCCATGTCCAAAGGCTGCTAATGCACCGGGGGAACCAAACCTTGGAATGAGAATGGGGAATATCAAAATGTTCTGTGTCTTCCTTCAGTACTCTTGGGAGAAACACTAGGCAGATTTCCAAGGAGTTTTTCATCCCGCTGTATTTCATTACTCATTTTAATTCTCTCACTCCAGGAAGGGTGTCACAGGTGTTGTGACAGCTGGGGGACAGGACTGTGGCTTCTAAGAAGTGCACTGTCACCTCACTTAGCATGTGAGGAGGATGCCTGCTAATACGTGTGCTCAAGTTGCACCAAAGATTAGAGCATGGATCTTCATTTTGCTCCCTGGTTGCATTACTGTGGTTTTTGCATATGAAGTCTGTCACCAGAACAGACAGTAGAAGTGAGACAGAGCCCCTCCGATAGTAGAGGGGCTATCAGGTGCAAGTGTGAGTGCTGCTCTAAGCAGCTGTCACAGGAATGCTCCCAATCTCCACAGGGCTCTGTCTTTTGTGAGTGAGGAGAGAGGTTTGAGGGAAAGCAGGCATTATCCTGCACCTAGCATAGAGGGAAGTACAAAGTTCTGCATAAAAATTCAGTGTAGAAGAATGCGTGGGAGCAGTGGGAAAGCAGTGCTGAGCCCTGGAGAGAGAGGGCTAAGGACAAAAGTAGATCTCTCTCTTTGTGGACTTGCTCGGAACAGCTGTGAGCGTAGTGCTGCCCGTGCCCTGGATACTGGGTAGCTGTGCTGAGCAGTGCCCCAGTCCGGCATGGATATAACCCCAGAATGACTGGTGTTACTTCATTAACAGCTGCTGCTGCACATCACCTGTGTCTTTTGAGGAAGTGTGGCCGTGAATATCCTTACAGACAATTTTGAGCACTGTGCATGTTCTGCCCAGTGAGTGGGGGAAAAGTGGATGCTGCTGGCTATTTTTCAGCACAGATGCCTAAAGGCAAAACACGTATGAAGTGAGGGATGTAAGGTTAAACATCTCAACCGGCCCTTGCTGGTGCATTAGGGTGAGTAATTGTCCAAGAAGTAGGACCATTATTAAAAAGCCTTGGATTTCCACCTGGTATTCCATTCAGGTTGTCCTGAGAGACGAGTGGTCACATGCTGGTGTGAGTGCACAGGAAGTGAGTGCTTGACATGAGCCTTGCCATGTTCTGGTGGGCTGTGACAAGCCCTGGGGTTCACTGTTGTAGACCAGTGACATACACAGTACAAAATCTGATACTAGTCAAATAATGAATTTGAAGGAGTAATGGACAGGGGTATCTCTTCCAGCATTTCACTGTCAGATCTCCTCTGCCCGGAAACTGGGATGTTTATGATTCAAGAGGATCTGCCATGGCATTTGGATTCAGCCCAATCAAGTGTTATTGTTATGATGGGGAGGGCTAAGACCTGAGTGGGGAGACCATTAAATGACTTTTAAGACTAGTTTTCTTGCAGGAACCTCCCTGTTGACAGAAACTCTTTCATGTTTAATGCCATGTAAAGTGCTGTGTACAGCAACTTGCTTAAATTAATGAATAATGAGTAACATGAGAATGGTATAATAATACAAAGATAACATAAAAGCCCTTGAGACATTCATGACAAGAATCCCATCTTTTTGTCTCAGTGTATTTCAGAGAGCCCTAGGGGAACCTTTTTTTCCAGAAGAAAAGCTGAGTTATGCATTTTTCTATTATATCTAATTGTAGAGAGAGATTCCTGTAAAAGAAATTGAGCTGCCTTTATCTCTAAAAATTGAAAATCATCCCAGAGGATGTGTGACCTTGTTGCCAGATTATACTCAGTGTTTCTCTTTTGATTTTAAATCTGGTACTCTCCTGAGATTACAGGTGGCTCTGTGGGACTTACCAGTATAGGTGTGGAATAAGAAAAGCACATGGAAACCAACCAAAGTGGCAGTAAAAATAGAACTGCTTGGACTTTCAAACCCCTGTTTCCAAAAACTTGGCAGAAAGGGTTAAATATGCTTGTAAATGTACTTATTGTAAAGCTTTTCCTGGCTGCATGCCAAGGGGCAAGCAGTCCCTTTGGATGCATAAGGGCACATGATGGTACAGTTAATCCTTCAGAAACCTCTGGAACATCTGGGATCCCAGCAGGGATTAAGCAAAGATAACATTGTCTGTGTGTTCAGATGTGTGCACAGAAAGTCTCAGCTCACAGGTGTTACTGAGGACCATTCACAATCTTCCTAAGCAAGACTTACTTATCAGAGAGAATAATGTAGTAAACAAATTTCAAATACATGGGTATGGGAAAAGTGTATGAACTTTACGGAGCTGAGGATATTCTCCTTCCCTCTTATGTCTTTCTCAGATTTCTGCCTCCTCTTTGCACTCCTGGGACTGAGAAAAGTTTGCTGAAATCTTTGCAATTCTCTCTGGAGCTCTCTTAATCCTTGCTGTTTGTTCCTTTCCTCCTCGAGTCCTTGCTGCACATGTGCATCATAATGCTCTCCAACCAACCTGTTCCTGCATAATGCCCTGTGAGACCTGGGTATGTGGTGGATCCCTGTCCCATACTTGTTATGGCCACAGTCCTCACTCACAAGGTAGTGCCTACAGCCCCAGGAAGGGGCACGAAATGTGAACTCCAGAGAAGAGCTGAGCAGGTTGGGATGCTGAAGGAGATGGTGGTGGGTTCAGGAAAGGTACCTATGTAATGGTACATTTCTGAGTGCAATACATGTGAATTACTGCAGTCTTCGGAACAAAAGTCCTCAGGGTGCCTCTTTTGCACAGGGCACCTGCAGATGTTGAGATGCTGTACTGAAAAAGCTGGAAGGAGAAGCATGGAGCTGGGACCACAAGTTGCATAGTATATTTGAACTTATTTGTGGATGGATGGATGGATGGATGGATGGATGGATGGATGGATGGATGGATGGATGGATGGATGGGTGGATGGATGGGTGAGTGGGTGGATGGATGGATGTCTGATAGTGATCTCTCCACATCCTAAACATTACAATGGAAATGAAGACTTCCCCCTCCTCTCCTTTGAAACCACAGTTTCTGCCAGGGTAGATGGTCCCTCTTCTACTTCACTGTTCAGCCCTTATAGTCCCACCTCCTGCCTTACCAACAGGTGTGGGAATGCCCTGTGCTCCCTCACAGGAATTTTGTAGGTTATAAATTTGTTACAAAGCTTAATCACAATAAATACAACAACCCTACTTACGAAGTGCTGTAGCCATGGGATCTGGCTACCGTTGACAAAATAAGACAGAAAAAATTGTACACTGCTCTTTGTTCAAGGACAGATTCAAGGTTTAATGCTGTGCAGCTTTGTAGATGCTGGCATGGGGTGGGGAGTCAGGTTTAATGACAGCAGAAGACTCGCATGTCATTGAGAGCTGTGTCATCCCACTTTCTCTGGGGTTCCTCCACCTTTGTTTGGAGCCCACAGATGGCCGCAGAGGTGCAGCTGCTGCTCCATGGGCCGTAGTGACCCCCCAAAAGTCCCCAGCCCTCCAGCTGTGTCCCGTTGGAGCAGGCAAACCTCACGCTGTTGACCGCCGTGTTGTCGCACAGGTACTTTCCTTTCCTGCCACCTTTCCACGCGCAGCGGGAAGGAAACCAGCTTGTTGCTGGAGCAGAGCTGGGCCTCAGTCCAGTTTCCCCACCTGCCAGAGGAAAAAGCAACTTAGCAAGGCTTGTCCAGCCTCTGCTGTGCTGCAATCAACACCACAACCTGCCCAGGGTCCTGGCAGTCCTGGGACAAGGCACCTACACAGGGGTGGCAGGTTTCTAGGAGCACCTGTTTCACTCTCCTTCCCCATCATCCCCTGGATGCCCATCCACCACCAGCTCCAGGCTGCCCTGTTCCTTCAGAACCCCTTGGCAATTTCAGCTGCTTGCTTTGCCCCTGTTACAGAACGTACTTTCCAAAGGAAGCATCTGAGGAAAAGGAGAAAGTACAGGTTTAAGATCTGTAATTTCTGATCTTTCCTTCATTTTCCGAAGCACAGTTCCTTTCCCTGGGACCAGACCTTTACTCTGGAACCTTCACACTTTGTGGCCAAGGGGAACTCACCCACCTCCTCAAGCGGGGTGTTGAGCCCTCTTCACAGGGCCTGGGGGTGCCTGTGGAGAAACCATTGCACTGGTTTCCCTTCAAGCTCCCCAGAAGCGAAGAAAGCAAAGGCTGCTCACCACCCCACGGAGGACTTGATGACTGTGCCATCCGTGCAGAGCAGGCGGACGCCGTTCAGAGCTGTCATCACCAAACAGCCAAAACCCCTGGTAGGGCTGGACCTTAGAAGAGGGGAAGAAAATAGGAGAGGTCAGCATTGTCCCCCTTTTAAAAGAGATGATGAGGTGAACCCTTGTGGGAGGAGACTTTGGGGACAGAGCAAGAATATCAGTGCAGCTGAGCAGGGCTGTGAGGCAGCTCCATGGCATTTCTCAGGAAGCCCTTTTTTGCTGTTGTCCACCTCTGTTTTTCTCCAAGTAGTGGAGTAGGGGCTCTGGACATGGGAATGCTTGGTGGCTGCTGTCTCAGGCCATGCCCACCCTCTCTCCATGAGCTGTGATACCCAGAGCTGGGGTGCTGGCAGGTGGGACTGGTCCCAGCCATCTGGGAGCTGGCTCTTCTGTACAAACCCCAGGTATTTTTTTAACCCAAGAGAACCACTTGCTAAGAAATCACTTACTGGCAGGGAGCTTGGAGAGATTTCTTGCTGAGAAGCCTGCATGATGCAGATACAATACAAACTGCTGTGATGGGCAAAGTGCCATGGCCAGCCCTGCTATGATCAGAACAAAATAACATTGTCCCACAGCAGGTTTTTTCCCCACCCTGAAGAAGTCAAACCTTACCTTCAATTCAAATCCCTTTGCGTAGCCACTGGGGCAAAATTGCTTGCGCCCCCAAGAGCCCCAGGGACCTCCATTTGGCACCGTGAGGATGGACTCATACTGCCGTGCCTCGGTGCCCTGGAGGCAGCAGGAGCCCAGCGGGCAGAGGATGGCTGGGATGAGCAGCTGCATCACAGGGACCCTACTCAGTGCCTGGCTGCATGGAGGTGTTGGCGGAGGGGAATTTATTGGCCAGGAGAGTGGGTGGGAGTCTTTGGGAGTGTCAACAAAGGGACACCTTTGCACCCAGGGAGTGCTTATTGTTGCTATGTACTGCTGCTGCTGACTGCCTGCCGGCAGTGGGGAGGTGGTGAGGCCGCCTGGTGTGCACTGGTTGGGTGACTTAGAGGACTGTGAAAACTTGTGGATGCAAGGGAAGGAAAGCGGGGCAGAGCTGGGACCATTCCCCAGGGAGATGGTGGTTTGGAGGAGGGTCTTGGCAATGCAAGGAGGGTGTTGAAGAGAGAGAGAGGTGGCAGGACAAGTGATGGACTGGAAGGGGAAGAAACCTCTCAGGGGCTGAGGCAAAACCTGAGATGGAGCAGTCTCAGTCCTTCACCCTGTAGAAGTCCTCACTTGTTTCCTCCTCGCTTTCCTTCTCTCCTCACCATCTCACTGAGGCTGAGGAAAGTGCCTGCACTGGAAGCCACTGCATTTTGCTCTGGGGCATGCATCAAGTGCAGGTTACTAAATAAAGTGTGCCAACCCCACCTCACAGGATGAGAGCTCCTGCTGCCACCCACCTCGTGTGGCCCTTGATGAACTCACTTCGGTTTACTTGCATCTTGTACTGGGGATTGGGGGAGTGGGAGAAAAACTTCACGGGGTTGCATCATCCCATGGAGCTGTGCATCTCCCAGCTGCCCAGGTGTGTCTATAGGAGGTGTGACCATCCAGAGAGGGTGGGAGTGTCCAGCAGAAGCAGACCCTATTTCTGCTGTGGTGCCTTTCTCAGATAGGACTTAGTGTTTCATTCCTTGTTCCTCCAATGGGACTAGCCAGAGTAGAGACCTCTGCTGACAGCAATATTCAAAGGTTTCCTATGAGTAATTTCAGAGTAGGAGGAGCTGCTCCCAGTCCATTGAAGAGTCAGTGTTGATGTCACCAGGGAGAGTTGCCCTGAAAGGTCTATACTACCAGTATATCAGCATATATTAGCAGTATAATATATACATATCAGTATATACCAGCACTATAAGCACAGCCAAAATAGGGAGAAAGAGTTATTCCAGGCTTCAGTTACTGAAGAATGGAATGGCCTTCTTCTGTAAGAGCCACTTAGGGAAGGGTGAAGGGGGAAGTGTTGCTTCCAGCTGAAACCCTCTGATGTTACCCCTTGGGTAGAATCGTAAAGGTCCTCAGGTGCTCACAGCACCCCCCAGGAGACAATGAAGACAAAGATGTCTTACTGTGTTATTGTATCTTATAGACAGCAGGAGCATCTCAGAAAGAAAACAACACAGATGAAGGGCTGTCTGGTCAGGGTCCTGCTCAGGAAAATGGATAGCTCATGGATATTTTGCCACTCCTGGTGGCATAGAACTTTCTAAGCTTGAGGTGTTGACTGGATTTCTTCATAAGAGTGGCTGCAACCACAAGCCAGAGCAATGGGCTGTTGCCAGGTCCTGTGTCCTGTGAAGAGCTGTGAATAAGTGATATTATCAACCCTCTCCATTAACCATGTTGGCTGCATGATGAGGCTTTCAGGATATGTGGAAAGTTAGGGTTGAGCAGTGTCAGAGATACCTAAAACTGCACAGGAATCTTAAAGAAAAGCAGTGAAGAGGAACTAGGTGGAGGAAGAAACCCCAAGATGACTGATGCCAAAAAAATAGAGATGTTTCACGGTTTGTAGTTATATTCACAGAGCTGAATCTTTCTCTGTTTGAGTCCTTCTTACTGACAGGGCCTGTTTCCTCTGTCTTCTGCTTTCACACATCTTCTTCTGTTTCCTCTCTGTCTAACAGTCTGAGCTCCAGCCCCAACAGTCCTGCCACTACAGGTGGCAGAAAGGAGATCCTGGTTGCAAAAAGACCTGCTCAGCTGATTTTTTGTTGTTCCTTTTGTCTATGTGGGGAGGAGGTGGCAGAGACAGTGGCACTGGGTCAGTGGTTCTGGGATATTCCAGCAGGAAGCAGTGAAAACTATTCACACAAGTAATTAACTGCCTGTGGGAGAAAGTGAACACTGGATGCATTTCTATAACTTCACGGTGGGGAGCAAGAAAACAAACAAGGAACTAATCTCAGCTTTATATTTCCCTCTCTTGTCTCTCATTACTTTTTAACTCTTCCAGAGTAACGAATCTTCATGGGTCAAAGAACTTTTCCTCCCCTCCTCTCTCACCCCTTTCCCTACAGAAAACTTTGCCAGCTCTAGCAGTAAGGAATGGACTGAAATGAGAATGATGGGATCAGTATCAGCAGCTGAATTTGTGCTGCTGGAGTGCAGGGCCAATGAGTACTTTTGGGTAGACCTGCTGATACACTGAAGTTCCCTGAGCATCCAGTGATGTCTCTAACATCCCTGCTAATTAACATTTTATCACCTGGGGAAGCTCTTGCTCTTCACCCACTGCTTCTTTTTCTGTTAACCTGCAGGATTCTAGACAAGCATGAAAAGTACCAGCTTGCAAGCCCAGGATGGGTGGATTTTTAATTATGTAACTTTGGAAAGCTGGAGTTTGAACTCAGTGAGTCTGGCAACTTCTCTGCTGGTAAGCTATGGCAGCTAGCGCTAGGGTCAGATGTGACATTTCCTCTCTTCTTTTAATCAAGCTATTGGAACTCAGGACAGCATTAGACTCAGCAGCTGGTGGCCAGTGCAGAGCAAAGCTCAGTTCTGTAATTTTGCAAACATATAAACCAAAAGGAAATATCTTTATTTTTTTTGACAGCTTAAGTCCTCCACCCTATGACAAAAAAGAACAGAGTTACAATGAAGACAAAATATTTGAAAACAGTGCAGGTGCTCAAAATAATCAGAAATTAGCAGAGCAGCAAAAGGTAATCACAGAGCCAAAACATCAAGATTAAAGGATGCAGTGCTTGCAGTAGTCTTATTGACATTGCATGTACACATTTGCATTGTAGATACCTAAGTGCAGGTTAGGTGGATCCCCCTTTCCCTAGGGCAGAAGGTGTTTTGTTATTTACTGCCCATTTATAAGATGCTGGGGCTCTCCAGGAGCTTCGTTCTCAGGTGACCTTCTCTAGCAACATAAACCTTCTTAGATGGTGGTGAGAAACAGTCACTTTATGTTGTGTGTGGGCTGAAAACATTCTTGCAATGGCCTTTGTAATGTCATTGGAGATAAAACCAGTTAAATTGTTCTCACATCTGTAAACTTAAGACAGTTCTTTGATAAAAAGTCTTAGTATCAAGAATTTTTTGGTGCTGCCAAGGGCATCAGTCAGCCTTTGACACTGACTGACGTGGTACTCCTGTCGCTGTCATGTCAATTTAAAAACAGATGCAGTGGCTCAAAAGGTCTCTGCTCCCCCACGGTCCTCCAGGGGCTGCAGGGGCACAGCTGCGTCACCGTGGGCTGCACCAGGGGCTGCAGGGGAATCTCAGCTCCGGCACCTGAGGCCCCTCCTGCCCCTCCTGCACTGACCTGGGTGTCAGCAGGGCTGTTCCTCTCACATGTTCTCACTCCTCTCTCCAGCTCTGAGCAGGATTTTTAGCCTTTCTTAAATACGCTGTCAGAGAGGTGCCACCAGCATCACTGATGGGCTCAGCTTTGGTGAGTGTGTCCTGGGGCTGGCTGACATTGGCTCTGTCTGACATGGGTGCAGCCCCTGGCATCTTCTCAGAGAAGCCACCGTGCAGTTTCCCCACAAAGACTTTGCCACTGCAGATAGATGCAGCACAGATTGGCAGAGCCCACTGTAGTGTCTAAGCTGGAATAAGAGGCCTGTAGTTACTCAGATCACCTTTGGAGCAATTTTTTAAAATCAACCTCATGTTTGCCCCTGTTTAACTTTCGAGTGATTTTAAATCACACATTATCCATCACTGCTATGATCTTAACTCTTCCAATTTAGAGACCTAGACCTCCTGATTACTTATTTTCAGTCTTAGTCATTCATTGCTACTCACTCTGTGACTTTTTAAATCTCTCTTCTGAAATAATTTTGATTTCTACCTAATCTTTCTTAAGAACCCTAACCCTCAAGAATGGCTGGAGCCATCTGCACTCAGAGTTTCTTCCACTATGAGCACGGAGCAAATAAATAATTAAAAAATGGCCATATCTGCTGTGATCTTTTATAATGTCAGCTGGTCCTACAGATTTTCTGACAGTGTCCTGAATCTTTGATGTGAAGAAACCTTAATAGTGTTAATTACCTTTGCCATTGTTCCTCAGAGTGCTTTTTGTCTGCCATGTCTTCACATGCAATCTACCACCAGATATGTTACTTCTATTTTTTCCATCTGGCCGCAATATTGGCACTCACTGTCTCCTGCAGCCTCCTTTACATTATGGTTTAACACTGACAGTTTTCTTTTACCCTGCCCCAAGTACAAGTTAGTAACTTGTGATTCCCGGTCCTGTACTTCCAGCACCATAACCTTCAGGCCGCTTCTGTTGTCAGTCAGTCTACAAGCCCATGGGTTTCCTTTGAAGACTGAGATTTGGGCAGGAAGAATGGAGAAGGATCCTGTGCACGGTCTGTATCTGAGGTTTTTCAGTGAGCAAGAGGAATAGAGAGCCAGGAGCTACTCTGAGCACTCCTGAGGACTTGGCAACAGAGACCTACAGCATCGTCTCAGCCCTGAGATGCAGAGAGAGATGGGCATCCTGCAGCTGTGATGCTGCCCCACACCAGCCTGCAGAGATTACTTAGGAGAGTTTTTCTGAAGATCTGAAGAGAGGATGGGGAATGCAAAAGGGAATTAAAATTAACTGAGAATTAAGTGCTTCTCTTTGTGTATGAAATCTGCCAAGAAATTATTTCCAGGTGGTGAGCCCTGGGAAATTTATCAGTGGCAAAGTTTCGTTGGTATTTCATACCAAGCAAAGCCATAGCTATCCTGGCATGATGTACTGCTGCCAGCTCTTGCTCACTTTGAAGAGGGAAAATACACAAATTTGACAAAAGAATTTTTTGTGGGGAAAAAAACCTTCAAAACTTAACTGGATATGACCTTCAGAAACTTTATCTTTCTTTGAAGTTGTCCCTCCTTTGAGCAGGGCGCTCAGGTTCTGTGAAAAAGCCATATCTGCTGAGATGTTGTTTGGGACTGAACTGGTGTAAAACTAGATACATGGCAGTGTTACTGCCATAACTGTGACAGCAAAATTTTTCTCCGGACTTGTCATCTGAGCTAATTCTGAACACATTTCTTGCCTGATTTATGCTCTTCCTCCCAGTTTACAAAGTCACTTCTCTACTTTAATCAATTTCCAGACATTATCTCATCCCTTCTCTTTCCTGAACCACACAGATTTATCCTTTTGGGCTCTTCCTTTGCACTTCCTTCTGGTATTTTCTGTGTTGTCTGGGAAACTTGGACATTTGAATAGTTAAATCCCCATCACTCTTGTCTTCAAAATTCTTCTTTAATAACATCCCTCTAGTCTGAAAACTGAGTTTCAGATATTCTTGTAGCTGTTATACTCCAAGGGCCCATTTGCTGATTGCAAACAGAGGGGAAGAAAAAAACCTCAAAACACCACACAAGAAAAATACCTCAATCACAAATGAATTCCCCTTGTAAGACAGGATGTTGAAAGTACAGGGGCAGGAGGTAGATCACAGAAAAGGAGAGGTTCTTTACTGTCATTGCAAATCCCTTGGTACATCCACAAGAGGAACAATCCTTTTGTGAGCCCAGGAGCCTCCATGGGCACAGCAGGCACAGGGCTGTGCTGCTGAGCTCCTTTGTCCTGAGCATGCAGGAACAGAGCCGGCAGAAGGCGGCTGCAGAGGGTTTGCACGTGAATCTTGAGCCTATGGAAAGAGCAGTCACTGGGTAGCTCCTAGCTTTGGGAACGAAAGAATTTATATTGCAGCAACATAGGGTAATACAGCCTCCATAATCACTGCTGCCATCTGCTCCTGTGTCATCTGAGAGCAGCTGCCAGGGTGAGGAGAGCCACTGCTCAGAGCAGCAGAGACTGGAAAACCGGCCGTGATTGCTGAGGACCTGGGAGAGCTGGGCAACTCTTTTGAGTTGAGAGAAGAAACAGACAGACTGGATATAAGGTAGGTCCTCAGCTGGCCAAGCAAAGTTGCAGCCAGAGAGCTTTTCTCTTTTTATGGTCCCATTTATGGTCCCATGACTTTTGCCTTTTGACCCCTGTCCTGCTTTGGTGTTCTTCCCCAGGCTTGCTGATAATCTTTGCCCCAGCCACTGCATGCACCGGCCTCTTCCATCTTTAAGCTCCTCTCTGGGGCACGCTGGCACATGAGACGTTATCTTGATTTGGTGGCTGTGTGACACGCCCACAGCATAAGGACACACATTCGTGACTTGCTACTGGCTCTGACTGCTAAATGAAGCAGAGGACATGCATTATGTGTTACTTTTTTTCCCCTCAGATGGGAAATGAGTAATAATCTGAGTTTAGCTTTGTTTCCTCCTATCTCTTGCCTGACCAAATCCAATTTCCACAGAAAAGCTTCATGAAGAATGAACAGAGTGGCCTCTGGGAAGAAATTCACCAGCAGGGAAATGCTGGGCCAGGTCGTTATTAATGGCTGTCTATAAAATAAATAACAAGCTTATTAACTTTGTAAGCCACAGCAAACTGTAATAGGCTGCGAGTACTTTGGAAGACTTTTGTCAAGCTTGAGCTTGATAAATGGTCTTGTCAAACTGGAGAAATAGTTTGAGAAAAATAGGATGCAGTTCTGCAGGGACAAGGGTGACCTCCTACCTTCTGCAGAAATGAGCAGCTGCATGAAGAAAAATACCTGCATTGACATCACTCTGCAGAGAAGGGTCTGGGGGTCATAAAGGATCAAAGGCAACACATGAATCAGCGGTGCCAGGTCATCTCCACACTGAGAAATACGAAACAAATTACAGCCTGCAAGACAAATGGAGTGAATTTTCTTCTCAACAAATGTGAGCCCGCAGTGGGGCTGCTCTGCTCAACTGAGGGCGCTGAACTTCTGCAAGGATGTGGCCCGGTTGGATAGAGTCCAACAGAAAGCAGCAAAACCAGTCAGCAGTCTGGAAAACATGACCTGTGCATAACGAGCATGAGAGCTGGGACCCAGATATGGGAGGGCAAGAGAGAGCGAGTCGTGGGAATTGCAGTTCAATCAAGGGTCTGCAGCCAGTGCTGCCGTGGGAGGATGTGGGAAGGACAATGCAGGGAGCTCAGGGGACAAAGTCTACCCCAGGTTTTTCTGTCTTCTTCCTCACTGGGCTCCCTCCATGCCATGTAGAGCCAGGCTGGGTGGCAACTGTCAGGGGCCAAGGAGGGAGGCTGGTGGCTGTACAGAACCCCTTTTCAAGAGGGAGATGTAGGGAGTGTGTTGGGGAGGTAGGCATTGCTCCAGGGACTTAGAAACTGCATCACAGTAGGAGTGCAGTCACCTGAGGCGTGCAGGGAGTGAGAAGGTTACCAAGTCCCCAAGCATGGCAATCAGCTCACAGCTGCTGCAGGAGAGGGACAGGGTAAGAGCCTGCAACAGCCCAGAATATTGCTGCAAAGTGCAGTGGAATGGCCAGGACTCTGTCTGTCTGAGACCAAGAATAATGGATGAGTACTGCAGCAGGCTAAGATTGACCAAGGAGCACCCTTAATAACAATAATTAAGCCTAGGGAGGTTGCAATATTATCACTGGAGGATTTTTGGGTAAGTTTGAGCAGACATGCATCAGTGGTGCCTAGTGTGCAGTGATTGCTTTGGAGTAGGAATGCACTAGAAGACCTCCTGAACATCTTTCCAGACCTGTTTGCTCTAACCAAATGACTAATTCTGCAAGCCAAGAGCCCATCCTGACCTCCAGGAGGTAGAGTCCCCAGGAGCTGCTTGGAACTTGCTAGACGCACTGGGCATGCAACTTCTCCTAGGGCTGATGGGGACCCAAGTGGGAAGAGCCTCATGGGGAGCAGCGCAGCTCTCATGGGCATGGCTCCGTGTGCACCACAGGGACCCTGCAGCCACAGGCTCTCAACTGAAGTATTGTTTGCTGGAGGTGTGAGTGAAGGACAGGGATGGGAGGGAGATGCCAGTTCTCCCCCTCAGCCATGTAGGATCATGTCACATTTGCATGTAGGCTTGCTGGGAACACCTTTCCCTGGGGCCTTTCCTGGGTGCTTGCCTCAGCCCCTGCACCACTGTGCTCCCAGGTGCCCAAGCCTCCACTGGTGCCTCAGAGAGCCGAGTGTGAAATGTCAAGTGACAGGAGTCTATGAGAGCTTCACACCAGCAAATGGGTCAAGGCTGCTGCCAAAAGCATCATTAAAATGTGTTTATTTTCTCTGTATTTCCAGGGTGAAATTGGTAAAACATCGAGAATCCGAGCAAAGGCAGTCGAACAGCTGGGATTTGTTTACACAAACTGTTGATGGAGAATGTAAGTACCCAGGGCCACATATACGTTACAGCATATGCTGTGTTTATTAGATTAAGCATATGAAAATATTTTTTAAATCACATATTATTGCATGCTTTATGTTTTACTGTGAGTGTAAGTCTGTCCTGAATTTCCCATACCCTCTGCAACTGGCTAGCAGACTGGAAGTCCTAAATAATCTTCAACCTTTATTAATACAAGCTGGACTAGAGCTGCAGATAAGAAACTGTGGGACATCAAATTCCTGCTGCCTGGGGAGTCCTTTTCCTGACCAGCAACGTAAGCCTAGCAAAGGGTAAATATCCTCCAAGCAGCAGTGAAGAAAACAAACAAAGAAATAAATCCTGCCTAGCACTGACGTGAAAGGAATACCATGGAGCCAATTTTCTGGGATACTTGGCACTTTTCTCCATCTGCAGCATTGCTCGTGTAGCTGGGTGAGCCCAAGTGAGCCTGCCTAAGTGTTGGCACAGATCTGGCTTGGTTGTGGTTAGGAAACTCCCTCTCAGACAGGCACCAGCTCCTTTTTAATGTAGGGATGGGGAGGTGAAAGGACATTTGGGGGTCAAACAGGGAAAAGGAGAGTAGAAACAGTGGTTTACTTGAGTAAACTCTCTCTCTCGAAAAAATCCCTACAAAAACAATCCCATTGGAGCTTCTCTGCTATTGCCAGACATGGGCTAATCATTTAAGTGAGCAGTTTAAGGAACAGGACTTGCACTGTGTGCTTTGGAATATGTTCACTTTTCTGCAACACTTTTCTGGGACCGGAAAACCTCTCCAGTCTGCATCCCCCTGGTGCAGCTGCAGTGAAAACCTGATGTGGGAGCAGAGACAGCAGATCTCCAATGCACCAGTAGCAGCCAGTGCCATTGCAGCAGCTGAGACTCGTCAACAGCGCTCTCCTCAGCAAAGGTGCAGTGCATTCCAGTTGGAACTTGCTGGGGTCTTGGAGCTGAATTTTGATATTCTGCTAAGGAGATTTGAGCCATTCCTGTTTTGTTTTGTCAAGGAATGTTCACTTCCTGACATATCCGAAGAAGGCATTTTCAGTGGGTAGCACTTGAATTCTGTGTTACCTACAAGTGAAACTGAAGTGGACACACCATGTGGTTTCAATACCAGTCCACAAAGTTGACTATTTTCTGATTATTTCATTCTCATGCTGGCTGTAAAGCTGAGGTCCTGGACCTTGTCTTCACCCTTGCCCTTGCCCTTGCCTCCCCTCTCATCAGCTTGCTGTCCCCAGGCTCCAGCAGAGCCTTCATTTCTTGCAGCAACACAGAGAACATAATAGTTCTCAGCATCATGGGAGGGAAGAGCCCAGGCTTGATGTGGATTTATTTCTGCACTAAGGCTTCCTTTAGTATGATGAACTTGTAGCTAATAGATCCCTCACTGGCCAGAGCCAAGGCCTAATTACATGATAAAATTGTGCAGATGTGGCCACAGAAGAAGAGACACACACTGTTAACAGAGGGTTTTTCCACAGTGGCTGGCCCCAGTTTGGAGACAAAACTGTGGTGGTATTTTTTTAAAATTTTTTAAATGTTTGTGACTGCATTTAATGTAGGAATACAGTTAAAATAATGAAGACATCAGCCTCACTGGCAAAACTACTGTGGCCAATCTGCTTGGACCTGAATTTCAAGAAAGTCATGGGCTTTGCCCTTCTATACCTGACTGTGGGTGAAGAAGGGACAAAATGACCAAAGCATTGAGGAAATTCCCCAAAGGAAGTGTTACTCAAGTGAAGTGTGCAGATACCATTTGTGGTGTGCAAAGCCCTTCAAAGACTAAGTGCAATCCTACTTGGAGAAGTAGGTAAAGATGAGGAAAATGGAGGCTGATTTGTCTTAAGTAGGGCATTTGTGTGGGAGGTTAACAGGGTACATGGATTGCCCTGTTTTTGTGGAAGATTTTCTTGAGAAATGTCTGTACATTTTCAAGAAAGGGAAGAAATCCTTATTCCAGCTGCATTAAATTACTGAAAAACTGGATATTCTGAGGGAAGTCTAGATATGAGATAGTTTTTGGCATGCAGCCTAGGAACTGTGAACTGCTGCAGTCACTGCAGGTGGTGGTGCAGTGGAAAATCATGTTCTGGGATCAAGGAGGGTTTTCACAGGGAGTTAATGATGTGGGTAGCTGGCATAAAATACTACTGGCACTACTGGCATCTTTTACTGGTAGTACAAATCCAATGCATCCACTACAGTGATAGTGGAGAGTTCCCCCAGTTGCCCAAGAGCCTTCTCATTAGGAACGGGGATGATGAAATTGTGCTTTGTGCTCCAGCTCCCTGGAAACAACAGGAGGAAGGGAGACCAGGCCCCTGGTTGTGTGACCTGGCAAGTATCCGTGTTGGAGCTCTCTCTGGCCTGGTGGTAGCACAGCCACTGCTCCTTGACACAGAGCTGAGCAGGTCTTCCGTGACCTGTCCTGGCTGTCACTGACACCGGGCTGTGGAAGGGTGGGCAGCGTGAGAGCAGCATTTTCCATCAGCAGCTTCCCTCTGCTCACTCCACTGCCTGGCAGCCTTAGTGGAGAGCCCTGTGGGAGCCTTCCAGCTGTTCTGAAGAGA
This sequence comes from Machaerirhynchus nigripectus, assembly GCA_013397975.1. Classification (NCBI taxonomy): domain Eukaryota; kingdom Metazoa; phylum Chordata; class Aves; order Passeriformes; family Dicruridae; genus Machaerirhynchus; species Machaerirhynchus nigripectus. The sequence goes on from VZRQ01008234.1 coordinate 99,469, forward strand.
GGGGTGAAACCCGGGGTAACCCCAAATGAACAGAGAATTAAGTGCTTGGTGAACAAAACCTTCTGCCAAGGAATGCTTCTGTGGTTGCGAAAGAGTACTGCACACAGGCAGCTCTTAGAGGCCAGGAAAGCACAGTTTCCCTGCAAGCATTTTTCTCCCTTGGAGGAAAAAGGAAATCCTTGTGATAGCATCTTTTCCCTGTTAATATTGTGTCTACCTTCTGCCAGCACAGAATAACATTTAAATTTGCTAGAGAACATGCAATGGCTGAATTTTTTAGCTTTGCCTGACACTTAACACTTTTGAGGACAAATAATTTCTTAGTTTCAAATTTTCTTTCTAATATTGTTTCTAATTATTCACCACTATGAACAAGTTCAGATTTTTACAGATAGTTATTCCATCTTCTCTCCAAGCACCTGTTATCTAGACCATGATGTTTTATCTCTCTTCCACCAAGCAAGATGCAGGGGGACCTCCAGCCCTAAGGACCTTGGGACCGCGGCCCTAAACATAACCTCACCCTAACTCTGCCACGGGACAGAAGAATGGTGCTGCTGAAAGGTACATTAAGAGCAAGGGGCTTTATTTGTTTATTTGTAGAGTGTATGTCTCTTTCTTACTTTTCTCATGTTTTCTCTGTTTGTTGCATGCACAGCCCAAATCTTTGTGTGCACAATAAATAAAGCCTGTTAGGTGCCACATTGAACACATTACCTTAAAAAAAAAAAAATCTTCTAGGGCTCCTTCTGAAATAAATTTCAATTTTTAAAAGGAACTGCAAAGATACCTGGGCTCAGCATGATGCTAACATTTTCTTCTAGAAGGAGTTATATGCATTGTTGCTGTGTACAGCCTGGCTAGCAATGCCTGATGAGACTTCCTCCTGCTTCTCTAAGACTGATTTCAGTATCTGGTAGCTTTGGCAGCTTCTATCCATTTGTGCAGATCTTTTCCATTTGTGGTTGCAGTGCCTGACTCAATGCAAAAGTTATTCTGGAAAGTCTTGTGATAATGCTATGGCTCAAGGGAGACAGACAAAAAAAAAGTATAATAAAATGGCAGCTTACTTCTCCTGCAGTAGTGATCCCCACTCAGATGGTGGAGGTTTGTGACATGAATTTTGCAAATTTAAATTCTACGAGTGTCACTGTGTGAATTTCTTGAGGGTTTATAGCTCCTTTGTAAATTGCTTAGAAAATTAAACACTCTAACAAGTACATCGGAAACTCAAGAACTAGTATATAATGAGTAACCTGTTATTCATTTTGTCGGGATTGCGGGGCAGACGATTGAGAGATGTCACAGAGATGGTTTATTGCTCAATCAGTCTCATATTTATTGAGGGGTAGAGCAGGAGGGATGCTGTGACCAGCATCCCAGTTTTAGAGGTAGCAGCAGTTACAATAGCAGCAACCGCTGATGTAGTGATGTAGTGATGGCAGCTGCAGCAGGTGCAGATGCCAGAGCCAAAGCAGGCTGTCTACTTATTGTTACAAGACCTTATATACTTCTTAAAGCCAATAAGCAAATGCCACAAAGCTGGTTAGCACATTTTTACCAATCATCACTGTACATGATTTTCCCGCAATGCGTACGTTCTTAACCAATCATCACGTTGCTGTTAAGGCCTACTGCACAGGCTAACATTGTTACATCTTATCTTGCTAACAAACTTTACCATAATATTTATTACTAAACTCTAAATACTTAACCTTTTTACTTATCATTACTAATCATGCATAAAATGTGTTTCTACTTGTCATAATATATGTTTCTTCTTGCTAAGATATATTTTTACTTGTAAAAAGCATATTTCTCCTAAAAAGCATATTTCTTTCAAAACTAAAAAACCGCATTCTTGCAATAAATTGTAAAAGCTTATTGTTCTAACTCAGGCAGCCTTCTCCAAGATCTCAGATCGAAACGTATCCATTTCTATCTGGTCAAGCATAAAGCTCTGTATGTTCTCTGTCAGCACCTGCAAATTCTCTGTAGCTCCATTGTCCATAACTTCACTCCCCACACATTTGATTTAGTATTTTTATGTAATTAATTTAATACCAAGGAAAAGGTGGGCTCAGCAAAGCGTTGCAAGAAAAATAATTTTTGAAGGGACCAAAGGCAGCAAGGCTGGGACACAAAGGCCCACTCCAAAAGGACCTGGTATATGGGAGTTTTATCCAAGTGCAAAAGAGAAGGGACCATAGCATAGCAAATAACTGAGAAAGGGAGATTTTTCATCAAGCCACTCACTTTTTTTTCCCCTGAAATAAGAGAGTAGGCAAGAACCCAAGAGAGTTACTGAAGGGCCAGGTGTGTTTGCTCAGGCAGGGTGACACAGTGGCAGCCAGGGACACCCAGACCTGCTGTTTGGGTGCAGCCCACACAGACCTGAAGGAGTGAAGAGAACCTCTGAGAAAGGGCTTAGACCTGCAGGGGATGCCATAAAAAGAATACAAAGAAGCTGTCTGCTTTCTCCTCTTCCTCTGCTATTCCTGAGGTCCTTCCTCAAGGTGGCAGGGAGCACCCTGCAAGCACACTGGTATTCCCTCAGCCCTCGTGCTCAACGTGAGGGTCTCTCTCCTGTCTAGTATACGATGAGGGTTGAACACTGGTGGAAGAAATGGAAACAGCAGTGTCAGGGTTTCAAGGAGATGCCCAAACAAGCATGACTGGCAAGCGCATATAGGCAGACTCTTTAGAGCAGTGAGATAACAAAGCAGAGCCCAGCACGGTCATGATGAGTCTTCCAAGAGAAGAATCTCTTGGGGATGTCTGAAAACCTGCCTGTGGCAGCAAAGAGAAAGAGTTAGGTGGGCTTCCTGTAGGAGACATGCTGTGGGCAAGACCCTGTACAGCTCAGCTGCAGTGGCAGGCTTTGGTGGGGACTAAACAATATTAAACTTGCTAAAGAATTTAACCTTTTTCTAGTACATGCATATAAATTTACAAACATGTACAAAGATGAGCTGTGATTACGTGCACCTATCCTCTCTGTGAGAAGTTCTCAGGACAGGTGATTGTCATGGATACCACCACAGAAGATTTGAGTCTATTCAGAGACTGTCAGCTCCCATGAGTGTGGGGCGTACCTCTGCTCTGAGGTGACTCTGGAGAGGGGGATCAGGAAGCTTGTGCCCACTGGCTTCAGCTAGGAGGAGAGTGATACCAACCAGCATGGGTTCAGTGCAAGTTATAGTGGGTAAGGATGTGGGTAAGTGGCTTCTGAGGAAAAAAAAAGGAAAGAAGTTATCATTTGAGCCTTTCAGAAGCAGTAGAGGATTCAGAGGAAACTGTGGAGGGGAGGAATAACAGCTGTCCTGACCGGGTTCCTTTCCAATGACTTTCCATGGGTTGTAGCTTTGCCACATCAGAAAGGCTTGTGGTGAAACTTCTTGTGCTGTATACTTGTCTGTTCAACTTCAGGTTCAGGTCTTTCTTAGGAGACTTTGGCACTGTTGTAAAAAGTCAACCTTTCAGCAACAGGTGTTTTTGGAACAATGTGAAGTCTGACACTGTATCCATCGTATGAATTCCCTCTCCACATCACTTTGTCATCCCTAATTAGTGTGAACATCAAATGCAACAAAAAATTTTGCATTTTTCACCTATGCATGAGCCTTGGCAGCAATTGCATTAATTGGACTGGTTACTCCATCCCTGCTAGGTAAACTTCAGCCCTGAGCAGAGGAGGAGTAGTGCTGCAACAGCATCTGGGGGTAATGCACACCTTCACCTGTCTTGGTGCTGGACAGAAAGCAGAGACACAGCCTCCCTGTTCCTGAAACCCATCTGTGCTGTACACAGACAGCATAGGTTCAGAATGTCCCAAGGAAAACTCAGAGGGGCCAGAAATCAGACATGGGGAGTGTGGAAAAAATAGGCATACATGGTCTGAAACAGGAGGTAGGGGCTGGGGTGAGGGAAAATCATTGCCTTTTCTGGGATGCAGGATTGCCTCATGTCCAGCATCTCTTCCACAGCAGTTCTTCTTCGTTCCCTACAGTTGGCTGCAAGCAAGCACCCCAGGTAAGGAGATGGGGGAGCTGCAGTAAGCCACTGGAAGAGAAGCTTCCTCTTACCAGCAAGCACTTTGTGGGACCAGCAAGAACTTTGGTCCCACTCTCCTAGCCAATATTGCCTTCTCCAGGTGGGCTTCTGTGAATTCACAAGGCTGGGGGAAGAGGTGGGAGAGGCTCCTGTGTCCCACAGCACACTGCAAGCATGTGGATGATACCCTCTTCCGGGCTGACAGTGTCTCCCTTGCCTTCTACCCGTGGCTGTTCTGGCCTCTCCTTGCTTTGTCCATGTGCAGTACCTCCGTGCCAGGACAGAGACATCTGTCTCCTCTGTCTGTCTCTCCAACACTCTTTCTACCTCCTCAGGACTTTCCTGCTCCCTGCAACTCTCAGTGTCACCCATGACAGCATGAGCTAGTGGGGTATGGCACACATGCCCCATTTAGTGCTACAGTTTTAATGATGCTGGGATAATTGTTCCTCCTTTCCTTTCTAAGTCTTTGGGCAAGGGACAAAGCAGAAAATGTTGCAAAGGGGAGTGGGTTTCAGTGCCAGGATCAGGTGCAGGGAGCCAGGGTCTAGATGTGGTCAGTTGGGGATGACTGGGCAGCAAGACAGGGCCTGCGGACTGAAACCTGAGTCCTGACTCTGAATGTTGTCTTGGGCATCTGTCATGACTCCCTTGGTGCTTCAGGGTGGATTATTCCACTTACTCATAAATGAATTCCTAATGATTGGCTGTTGTCTGAGTTGTTTGCAATGAGGCACTATGGTCTCAACTTCAGAACGGCGTTTTCTGCAAGCAGTTGTAGCTTTGCCTGGAATTATTGTATCCTATGTAATACTCGAAACTTTGAAACATAGTCAAGGAAACCTGGCACTCAGAGTGAATGGGTGCTTCTGTCTTCAGTCTGT